>CM062814.1:808086850-808387757 GCA_031772625.1 Pinus tabuliformis
GTCTCCTTTAGTTTTTCAGTTTCCTTAATTGTAACACAATTTATTATTTTTAGAATTTTTTCGGGTCTTGAACTTCCAGAGCCATTTTGAGGCCCTAAACGATGTTTTTTGGGAAAACTAGGAGCAACACGGATGCTTAAATTGATGTTTCTCATCCCAAAGTTGTAGTCCTCGGATAGATATTTCTAACAAGGTATTGTGTGTGTTAAACGAAGATCGTATGCCAAAGTTATGTCCTCGGGAAGTTGATGTACCAATTTACCCAAACAGGGCCCACAGTTTGGCGTTTCCTCTACTAGGGTTAGGTTTCTGGATGTTTAGGGTTTTGCATTGTTTCTCAACAATAAATAGGCATTCAAGCCTCATTTTAATAGAGTTTAGAGGCATGTAGCCACCACATATCTTCTCAAAGATAAGCTACCATCACCCTAGCTAGTTTATTTCCATTTCTGTTTGTAAGCATATTTTAGTATTTTACAGTAATGAAATGAAGTATTGTTTCTACTGCATCTTTGCATGTATGGTTATATCTGTAATTTGTTGTTGTTCCTGTTTAAATCTGGATCAGTGGTATCAGAGCAGTCTTTTTCTTCTCTGTTTTTCTTTGCATGTCCCCAACGTGCTCGGGATATAAGGATTTAAGGCTTGAACTGATTGAACCTTTGCAAGACTAGCCTCACAAATCCTGACAGCATCCCTTGGTAGATGAAAAGAAAGATGAGGGGCCAAGAGATCCTATCAAAATCTTGCTCAAAGAATCCTTCGAGCGACAAAGGAATGCGAAGATGGACAACTTTGCCCATATCCTTCAGTAGCTACCCAGGGGTGACGCAACGGCGTCCAACAGCTACTCTGGAAAAGCCACAGCCTTTAAGGTACAAGTTAGTTTTGAAATCCCCATATTCGAGGGTCAGATAGATGCAGATGCCGTAGATAAATGGTTAAATATGTTAGAAGGGTATTTTTTTGTTCATGATTTTTTCAGTCGGGAAAAGATTATTTTCTCTCTTCTCAAAGTAGCCCCCCAAATCAAGGTCTGGTGGGAAACCTACTGCGAGAAGAAGGATGAAAGTATGGCCTCGCTATTTTCAGCCGCACCCACTTGGAATTCATTCCGAGATGCCATTAAGGAGAAGTACTACCTTGTCAAAAGTTATGAGAACAAATACATAATGTGGACCATGCTGCGGCAGGGAAGGGACCAAGATGTGTCGGAGTTCACAAACATTTTTCATACCCTTCACACATAGTTGGGTATCAAGGATTCTGAGTTGCATTTGGTACTCAAGTACTGCGATTGCTTACACGGGTACATACAAGACAAGATGGAGTTCTTGAACATCTCCTCACTTGGCACAGTGTACAAATACGCTATCAAAATCGAGAAGAAGTTTAAACAGAAGAAATGGGACTTTGGATCCGCAAATACAAAGCAAGGGAAAGGCTTCCCCAAATCGCAGCAGAACCAAGGACAAATTCAAGATGGGGCAACCCAAGACAACCCGTCAAAGCCACAAGAAAATAACAACACCACGAAGTCAAAGAAGGACACAGGAAAGTGGTGTGAGTTCCATAAGAGTCCCACTCACACCATAAGAGAGTGTCGGACCAAGCAGTCACTGGTAGCTGAGTTGAAGGCTTCAGAATCAGATGCATGCTCTCACCTTGAGTCAGAACCTGATAAGTAGAATGCCAGAGGGAAACAGATAATTGACACAGAGCCCAGTGCCACTGTTTCCAGCGCCAAGATCCATAAGGATGAGCCCAAAGATCTAGAGGAGTGGGAGAATCTTTTCCACTCACAGATGTGGGTGAAGGGTTCACCGCTACAATTCATTGTCAATAGTGGCAGCCAAAAGAACCTCATTTTAGCAGAGTTTGTGAAACAGCTAGAACTACCGACCATCACAGACCCGCAACCGTACAACATCGGGTGGCTTCATCGAGGACGAGATCTTCGAGTTTTCCAGCAGTATCACCTTCCCTACAGCATCAAACCCTTCACAGACAAGGTATTGTGTGATGTTGCACCTTTAGATATTTATGATGTATTATTAGGCTAGCCATACTTGTGGAGGCGACATGCTGTGTATGAGTCAAGGCCTCGCGTTGTTATTATTTCTTTGGGTAATTCATTATACAGGGTACCGGAGGTAGCCCCACCTAACGCCACCTCTTTGATTTGTGCTAAGAAATGCAGCAAGATCGTCTCTCAGACTAGGAAATTCATTTTCTGTCTGGTTTGATCCCAGAGTAAGGGGAAGATCATCGCCACATCCATGACCCCCGTAAAGGGTTCTTCTACACAGCGGCAACAACAGATCGATATGGTCATGAAAGTAGACAGGAACGTCTTCTCCTCACCCACAGGGACACTGTTGCACTATCAGGTCAAGCATTCATTCGATCTGACTCCTAGAGCACCTCTACCCAATGAGTCGATATATCGTCGCTCCATTCTAGAAAATGTCAAGTACAATCAACGAAATGATCAGCATCAAGTACCACACAAGTTTCAAGTGGGCAACAAAGCCTGGTTGCATCTACATAAAGAATGCCTTACAATAGCCCATACCAAGGCTGTGGGAAACAATGCTTTGGATCACAACATTCCCTCATTCCTTCGCTTACACCAAGTGTTCAATGTGGACTGCCCTTAACCATGCTTCCAACCATTACTGGACACATTAGAGATTGCAGAACAACTCACTAGGGACCAAGTTCAGCAGATGGAGGAACTCAATGCAATGGGGACCATTGCTTCGTAAGGGGGAGGAATGATCCAGGTGGATGTTGGTGGCCACCCACCTATCCCACTTGGAGCCCCACAATTGTCTCTTTCATTTTTTGTTGACACTTAATCCTTATGATTGGGTGAATTATTGTAAATAGATAAACAGGAAATATGAACAGTCATCGAGAGACGAACTGAACAATCTCTCCCTCATGTATATAATGAGGACCTACCTGATGGAATAACACATTCAAATTATTTTTGCCTTATGGTATCAGAGCCAAAGGTCTCGAGTTCGAATCACACCCGGCTCGCACTGGGGGATATTGTTGGGCATTGGATAATCCAGCACTCCCCGCGTGTTTCGTGACATGGACTAACCGCCTCTTGAGGATCCGTTAACTCTAGCGATGCGTCCATTTACTAACACATGTGGGTTTTGGTGTAATGGCAATCGTGATCCCAAAGTTTTTTAGTTTCCTTAATTGCAGCACAATTTACTATTTTTAGTAGTTTTTCGGGTCCTAAACTTTCGTAGTTGTTTTGAGGCCCTAAACGACATTTTTTGGGAAAATTTGGAGCAACATGGGTCCATGGATTGATGTTGCTCTTCCCAAAGTTTTAGTCCTTGGATAGATATTTCTATCGAGGTATTGTGTGCGCCAAATGGAGATCGTATACCAAAGTTACAATCCCAGGAAGTTGATGTACCAATTTACCCAAACGGGGCCCACAGTTTGGCGTTTCATCTCCTAGGGTTAGGTTTTTGGATGTTTAGGGTTTTCCATTATTTTTCAACAATAAATAGGCCTTCGAGCCTCATTTTCGCAGAGTTCATATTCATATAGCCGCCATAACTCTTCTCAGAGATAAGCTACCATCGCCCTAGCTAGTTTATTTCCATTTCTATTTGTAAGCATATTTCATTATTTTATAGCAATGAAATGAAGTATTATTTCTACTACATCTCTGCATGTATGGTTATATCTGTAATTTGTTGTGTTCCTATTTAAATCTAGATTAGTGGTATCAAAGTGGTCTACTTTTTCTCTATTTTTCTTTGCATGTCCCCAACGATGTCGGGATATCAGGAGTTAGGGCTTGAATTGGTCAAACCTTTGCAAGACTAGCCTCGAAAATCCCGATGGCCTCCCATGGCAGATGAAAAGCAAGACGAGGGGGCAGGAGATCCTATCAAAATATTGCTCGAAGAAGCCCTCGAGCGACAAAGGAATGCGATGATGGACAACTTTGCCCAAATCCTTCAGCAGCTCCAAGGGGCAAGACATAGACTTCCAACAGCTACTCTGGAAACACCACACCCTTTAAGGTACAATTTAATTTTGAAATCCCCATATTTGAGGGTGAGATAGATGCAAATGTCGTAGATAAATGGTTAAATCTTCTAGAAGGATATTTTTTTGTTCTTGATTTTTCTAGTCGGGAAAAGATTATTTTCGCTCTTCTCAAAGCAGGCCCCCACATCAAGAACTGGTGGGAAACTTACTGCGAGCAGAAGGATGAAAGTACGGGCTCACTATTTTCAGCCGCACCAACTTGGATTCCAAGATTCCATCAAGGAGCAGTACTACCCTGTCAAAATTTATGAGGACAAATACATAAAGTGGACCATGCTACAGTAGGGAGGGGACCAAAATGTGTCGGAGTTCACAAACATTTTTCATACCCTTCACACATAGTTTGGTATCAAGGATTTTGAGTTGCATTTAGTACTCAAATAGCGCGGCTGCTTACACATGTATATCTAGGATGAGATGGAGTTCCTAAACATCTCCTCGCTCAGCACAGCGTACCGATACGCTATCAAAATCGAGCAGAAGTTTAAACAGAAGAAATGAGACTCTGGATCCGCGAATTCAAAGCAAGGGAAAGGATTCCCTAAATCACAGAACCAAGGACAAAGCCAAGATGGGGCAACCCAAGAAAACCCATCGAAGCCACAAGAAAAGAACAACACCACGAAGTCAAATAAGGACATAGGAAAGTGGTGTGAGTTCCATAAGAGCCCTACTCACAACACAAGTGAGTGTTGGACCAAGCAGTCACTGGTGGCCGAGTTGAAGGCTTCAAAATCAGATGTTTGTTCCAACCCTGAGTCAGAACCCGATAATGGGAATGGCAAAGGGAAACAGATGATTGACATGGAGCCCAATGCTACTGTTGCCACTGCCAAGATCTAGAAGAATGAGCCCAAAGATCCAAAGGAGGGGGAGAATCTCTTCCACTCATAGATGCGGGTGAAGGGTTTTCCACTGCAATTCATTGTCGATAGTTGTAGCCAAAAGAACCTCATTTAAGCAAAGGTTGTGAAGCAGCTGGGACTACCACCATTACACACCTGCAACCATACAACATTGGGTGGCTTCACCGACGACGAGATCTTTGAGTTCGCCAGTACTGCCTCCTTCCCTATAACATCAAACCCTTCACAGACGAGGTATTGTGTGATATTTCAACTCTGGATGTTTGTGATGTATTATTAGGCCAGCCATACTTGTGGAAGCGACATGCTATGTATGAGTCAAGGCCTCGCGTTGTTATTATTTCTTTGGGTAATTCATTATACATGATACTGGAGGTAGCCCCACCTACCGCCACCTCTTTGATCTCTACTAAGAAATGCAGCAATATCGTCTCTCAGACTAGGAAATTCGTTTTCTGTCTAGTTCGATCCCAAAGTAAGGGGAAGATCATGCATTATGACAACTTTTGTAGATAACCTCAAAAAAAATCAAATAAAACTTGTATTTGTAACATTTACATCTCCACATCTTTTAAAATTGAATATATAACTTATTTCAATCATATTTTAATTTTTAAAAGTTGAATAAAAATTAAATTTCCATCATAAGGAATTGATTGAAATACATGGATAACTACTTGTAAATTTAGGAAAGTTGATAACACTATATAAAATTATAGAAATGTTGCCATATATTGTTGTTTGACCTCTATATTAGATTTCAACATGTTTGACTTATATCATGTCATTACTAAGCTCTTGTAGATAATATCAAAATAAATAATGTTGAGTAAAACCTATTTGTTGTTTACATGACATCTTTTAATATTAAAATTGAATAAAACTTATTTCAATCATATTTTGTGTTTTTTAATTTAACCTTGAGATAAGAAATTAACTGAAATACTTAAAAAGGGTGTCCATGCATTGTGGTATATGGGTGGGTCACAAAAGTTTTCATATATATATATATATATATATATGAATTTATAATGCAATGAAAGACACTTTTTAAAAGCCAATATGAAGCATGATTGGAATTATTTCCAAGTTCAATATTAAATTGATACATGATTTATTTTAGTTCATTTTAAGTATCAAAGTGACTTGCATCATAACTTTTAAGATTGTACTTATTTTCTTAGTCTATTAAACTAAAAATCAAAATTTAACATATATTCACTAATAAAGGTTATAATATATAGAAAAATTATTAAATTAGCGAAATAATCTTAACAGATCCATTTAAACTTCAAAAATTAATGACCATCCATAAAAAAGATTAATACAGATCCATAAACTGAAATAATAAGAATCCCTAAACTAAAATAATGTCCATGATGTACATCCATAAACTATCCATAGAAAATATACAAAGTATGTATTGCACATGTGAATATTCCCTATGAAATGAGCCTGTAAATATACAAACTATGACACTCTAAGTACCAATAGAACTCCTAAGTGAGTTCTACCATGCACAGTAAGTGTTCATAGGATGGTTCTACAATATAACACGTTCAAATTCAAACTAATTAGATCATTATTTGTACAAAATAAACAATATGGAAACAAATTATATTGAACCACATTTTTAGTCATAAACATATATACATGAATCTATTAATCTTAGTCGAGTCCAAATGCAAGTCCAATGGGATGGGGGTATGATCATGAATCTAAATTTGGTGCTACCCTGCCTGTGGCTCGACGATTAGGGCCTGCATCATTGGACCTACATCATCAGTGCCTCTAAAACGAGCATCCCACTCATGTCTCCACATAATAGTGGCATCAAAGTCACTCTGCATATGGGCCTGTGTACACAATGGCAAGGAAAAATTATAACTAGTATACAAATTAATTAGCATATTTATGTAACTTAAAAAAGAAAATGTTGAAATCTTAGGAATAAATAAGTTTACCTCAATTGTTGGTCCATGTCATTGTACATGCTGATTTTCCTCCACACTGGTGAACATATAATGTGGAGGTGGAGGTGGAGGAGAATCCGTGGAAATGTGCTCTTATCAAGGATGTCCTAGCTGATCAACTGCCCTTTTAGATGACCTCGTAAGGACATCCATGTAGCTGGGATGTGTCTACATGTTATCATGAACTTATTAATATAAATTATGCAATCTAATATGAACTAGAAATTTTAATATAAACAACTATATATTTTTTGATAATTAGAGTCAAAATTTTTGTATGTATATGTACCTGGTCTATGTCATACAGGCCATGCACCCTCCAAGTCTCATGAATGACATCACGATACATACATGTATGTGTCAATAGTTGATCCAAGGGTCAAGTCATGAGAAATGCATCATCATCTAAGGGCAATCATGCATCATGAGGAAGTGGTGGTGGTATCCTAATCTCTCTATGGAATGCAACATGCGCACTAGCCAGTGACGCCCACATGATATCTAGAACAGTCTCCCGTGTCTCACCACTAAGTCACGACAACTCCTATAACTCTTTAGGTAATATCATGCTTCAAGATGGTAGTGGTAAGAATCTAATAGGTGGTGGTACATGTCGTCCCTATGAGCCCCCTCACGCTCATAGGTACGTCACATGTCGGTACTAGAAAAATGAGATCTAATATTAGTGTAATCTAGCCTCATATGTAACGCAAACTATGCATATAAATTCTTAAAAAGATAAACTGCGACCTGGTCATGGTTGATGAGCTTTTCCAAATCTCTCATAAATCTATCATAAATGAAAGGGGATGCATGAACATTAATAAAATATTTTAGTGTGACTGGACCTTTATGTTTAATAGGGTGATCAAGAAGGACATTGAACAACTCCCCACGAACATCAATGTCCTAGTGGCCTCTTTCACCACCTCCCAATAATCTGAGCCTCTAACCTCATGCCTCTTGATCCTATGTATGAACTTTAATATGTGGGTATGTGGGCCCAACCTCCGGTATGTATCGATCAACCTAGTCATTCTATCTAGCATCAAGGACAATGCAAGGTGAGTTGGTGACAGGAAAATTTTATGGGCTAATATTCGTAGGTGGGCTAATTTTCCATGCTTTTTCCAAAAAATAGATTCACTAATTTCCATTTTTTCTAAAAATGATTTGCCCAAATTTTATAGTATAAAATTATTTGACCTTAAAAATCGCCAAAATTTTATACAGAGACTATATAAAATTATTAGAAATTTGAATATTTTTACAAAAATATTGTCAAACATTTTATAGATTACATATCATGGACTATGAGATTTGCCAAGGTTTCTAAGCTTCAAGATAAATTTCCATCCTTAAAATTTCCCTGGTTGGTGAATTAGCAAAGATATTCTTTATCTCTACTATGATCCTTGTATGATGGTCATAACATCATCTAATGTGATCTGAGTTGTGGTGGTCACAATGACCTTTTTGTCATATTTTGACTAAAGCTAAAGAGAACAAACTTGGAAGTTAGAGATATTAACTTTTGACTCTATTTTTTCGAGTGTGATGAAATTTTAGTAGTTGGAACTACACCTAGTATCAGATCAGGTTAACTTCCCAGAATAATAATGACACTATGAGGTGGTGACTCATAAATAGCATGATGTTTCCAAATATAGGGTTGTCCTAAAATAACCTCACAAACCTCATGTGTGGAAATATCACATGGTACCTCATCCTTAAAGGGCTTGACACCATAGGATATGTTGAATTTTTGGCTAACTGACAAATATCATCCTTTGCTCAATCAACCAATGGCATATGGTTGGGGTTGTGGCATCATTGGAAGATTTAATATCCTTATGGTCTCCACTAAGAACATGTTTGAAGCAAGAACATATTTGGCCAAAATCAATATGCATCAATCAATTTTGGTTAGTAGGCAATAGGATAAAATAAGAGTGTTGTGACATCACCATATTGTTATAATGTTGTGAAGCCATTATTATCGTTATCATGCCATGACTTCACCATTTCTATGTCACTACCATGTTGTTATAGTGCTACAAAATTGTTGTTGTGACATCTCCTTGTTGTTATAGTGTTTTGATGCTGTTATTGTTACAATGCCATGAATTCGCCAATGTTGTGACATTTCCTTGGTATTACATTGCTAAAACTCCACTACAACACTACAAATAATGACTTGTAGTGATTCCACATGTCTGAAGGGACTTTAGTGAATCGGTGGACCACCTATGTAAGGAAATATGAATTAGTTGGGGAATTAGATGACAAAATAATGATTATTTTTGGATTCAAAACATCATGAATTTTCAATAAACAAATGGAATGATGAATAGACTGAGGAATGTCTAAGAAATTTGAACCACTATGGTTGTTTAGTTTCTTAACTATCACTTGAGAGAAACGAGTGGAAATATCTAGGAGGAATGTGGAAATAAGAAGGGCTTGAGAGGATGGAAAAGGGAAGAAGATTCAGGAAACTTGAAAAAAGGAAGATCTAGAGAAGATGGAAGCTTAAAAAAAAGAGTTCATGCAGGTGCAAAAGGAGGTTGGAATGAAATAGATTAGGAGATATATGTGTGTTTGGTGGTGAAACATACAGTGTGTGTACATAATATTAGCACGTAGTAGGATTTTACATTGTTTGTGAGAACAATTTGATGTGTATTTGAATAATAAAATAATAAAATAAATTTTCTCTTATCTTGCATCCCATGATTTTTTCAATTTCCTCATTGTATGTGTTATGCTTTAATTTATGTTAATGCAAGCAGCAAAGTAGTTATGTGTTATGTGGGTGGGGATTATGTTCTTGTAGTGGGTGTGTATCACATTGTATCATCCCATACATCAAGGATCTTTTTTCTATGATTGTCAACAATGAAATATAAAGTGGTCCCCTTTACCCACATCTATGAATGCAAGAGATACCCCCCCTCCTAAAGCTACTTGAACCCTTATCATTTGATCTTTGTAGTTGAAATGGTAGTATTGAGTTCTACATTGATGATCTAATTTCCTTCACCCCACTTTAAATTAAAGATTGAACCAAGATATGAATATTTTTCTTTAACCTCAACTAATAACAACTATTTCATGTGGAATTTATCATATTTTCACAAGGGAATTGTGTGGAAATTAGACCACTTCCCATTGTACTTTTTTGACTTCCCATTACCTTTTTTTATCAGTGACTTGGATTGGTTGTCTCAAGGTTGTATCTCCTAGATATGTCTATTACTCTGAGAGTTAGGTTTTCTTTTACGATGCTAATATTGTGGTGTAATTGTGGACCTAAACTCCCACTTACTCATGGTTGAATTTTGACAACATGCCTATAAGAAACTACTAATGAGGATATGTCCAACAAATCCATATGTATTTGGGTGTACCTATGTATGTCATTGTGGTACTTTAGAACCAAGTCTCATTCAAAGTATTTAATATCCAACTTTGAACACAAGGTATGGAAAATATTGATGTAGTCAAGAACTATCTGGTCTCTCTCCTATCAAAGAGTTTTCCATTTTTTTTGCTAGTAATAATAGTTTTCAAAATGGCAAAACTCCTTATGGGGCATCAAAAAAGTTCACCCAAGTGGGTATTGTCGTGAATATTTTAGAATCAGCAATTTCATATCTCTCCCAATAACATTCCCACCAATATTTAACATGATGAAGGGATTTAAGAAGTTCAAAGGTAATCCTTTTGTTGTCAAGAAAATTTTGGATAAAGTAAGATCCCTTTAATAGATTTAACCATTCCCCAAAAGCATCTACATCTACCTAGACTTCAAATAAAGGGATATCAAAGTTAGCATATACCTTTTAGAGTGTTTCAATTTTGATATGACATCTTGATGAAGTTTCCTTAGACAACATTGGAAATCATCAAAGAATCTATGTGAATTTGTCCATCATCTTGTTCCTTTTTCATGTGAGTTCTTCCTCAAGCAATAACTTGATAGGATCTCCTTCCCTGTCATCTCTCTTTCCGTGAACCATGGGATGCCACTTGGCCATATGACAATGATGATTCCAAGTGAAACTAGCTTAAGATATAACTTTTTACAACTTGGCCTTGTTGGGGACATAAACCAAGAAAAAATAAGTATTATATTGTTCTAATACCACTGATCTAGAATCAATAAGTAATTCATCCAGGTGGATGTTGGTGGCCACCTAACTATCCCACTTGGAGCCCCACAACTGTCTCTTTCAGTTTCCAAAGTAAAGGGCAGATCATCGCCACATCCATGACCCCCGCGAAGGGTTCCTCTACGCAGCGACAACAACAGATGGATACGGTCATGAAAGTAGACAGGAACATCTTCTCCTCACCTACAGGGAAACCGTTGCACTATCAGGTCAAGCATTCATTCGATATGACTCTTAGAGCACCTATACCCTATGAGTCGATATATCGTCGCTCCATTATGGAAATTGCCAAGTACAAGTAGTGACATGATCAGCATCGGGTACCACACAAGTTTTCAGTGGGTGACAAAGCCTGGTTTCATCTACAGAAAGAATGCCTTACATGAGCCCATACCAAGGTTGTGGGAAACAATGCTTTGGAGCACAACATTCCCCCATTCCTTCGCTTGCACTGAGTGTTGAATGTGGATCGCCCTCGACCATGCTTCCCACCATTACTAGACACATCAGAGATTGTAGAACAACTCACGAGGGACCAAGTTCAGCAGATGGAGGAACTCAATGCAATAGGGACCACTGCTTCCTATGGGGGGAGGAATGATTCAGGTGGATGTTGGTGACCACCCAGCTATCCCACTTAGAGCCCCACAACTGTCTCCTTCAGTTTTTTAGTTTCCTTAATTGTAGCACAAATTGTTTTTGGCATTTTTTTGGGTCCTGAACTTCCGGAGCCGTTTTAAGGACCTAAACGACTTTTTTTGGGAAAAGTAGGAGCAACATGGGTCTGTGGATCAATTTTTCTCATCTCAAAGTTGTATTCCTCGGATAGATCTTTCTAACGAGGTATTGTGTGCATAAAATGGAGATCGTATTCCAAAGTTACGACCCCGGGAAGTTGATGTACCAATTTACCCAAACAGGGCCCACAATTTGGCATTTCATCTCATAGGGTTAGGTTTTTGGATGTTTATGGTTTTCCATTGTTTCTCAAGAATAAATAGGCCTTCTAGCCTTATTGTAATAAAGTTCAGAGGCATGTAGCCACCACATCTCTTCTTAGAGATAACCTACCATCGCCCTAGCTAGTTTATTTTCATTTCTGTTTGTAAGCATATTTTAGTATTTTACAGTAATTAAATGAAGTATTATTTTTGTTGCATCTCTACATGTATGGTTATATCTGTAATTTGTTGTGTTCTTGTTTAAATCTGGATCAGTGGTATCAGAGCGTTCTACTTTTTATCTGTTTTTCTTTGCATGTCCCCAACGAGCTTGGGATATAACAAGTTAGGGCTTGAACTGGTCAAACCTTTGCAAGACCAGCCTCGCAAATCCCAATGGCCTCCCATGGCAGATGAAAAGAAAGACAAGGGGGCAAGAGATCCTATCAAAATCTTTCTCGAAGAATCCCTCGAGCAACAAAGGAATGCAATGATGGACAACTTTTTCCATATCCTTCAGCAATTACCTAGGGGTGACGCATCAGCGTCCAACAGCTACTTTGGAAACGCCACACCCTTTAAGGTACAAGTTAGTTTTGAAATCCCCATATTCGAGGGTCAGATAGATACAGATGTTGTAGATGAATGGTTAAATATGTTAGAAGGATATTTGTCTATTCATGGTTTTTCCAGTCGGGAAAAGATTATTTTCACTCTTCTCAAAGCAGCCCCCCATGTCAAGGACTTGTGGGAAACCTAGTGCGAGAAGAAGGATGAAAGTACGGGCTCACTATTTTCAGCCACACCCACTTGGAATTCGTTCCAGTATGCCATCAAGGAGCATTACTACCCTGTCAAAATTTATGAGGATAAATACATAAAGTGGACCACGCTGTGGCAAGGATGGGACCAAGATGTGTTGGAGTTCACAGACATTTTTCATACCCTTCGCACACAATTGGGTATAGAGGATTCTAAGTTGCATTTGGTACTCAAATACCATGGCTACTTACGTATGTACATGCAGGACGAGGTGGAGCTCCTGAACATATCCTTGCTCGGCACAACATACTAATACGCTGCCAAAATCGAGAAAAATTTTAAACAGAAGAAACGGGACTTTGGATCCACAAATCCAAAGCGAGGGAATGGTTTCTCTAAATCATAGAACCAAGGACAAAGCCAAGATAGGGCAACCCAAGACAACCCGTCGAAGCCACAAGAAAAGAACAACACCACGAAGTCGAAGAGGGACACAGGAAAGTGGTGTGAGTTCCATAAGAGCCCCCCTCACAACACAAGTGATTGTTGGACCAAGCAGTCGTTGGTGGCTTTGTTGAAGGCTTCGGAATCAGATGCATGTTCTGACCCTGAGTGAAAACCCGAAAAGGGGAATGGAAAAGAGAAACAAATCATTAATGCGAAGCCCATCGCCACTGTTGCCACCACCAAGATCAAGAAGAATGAGCCTGAAGATCCAGAGGAGGGGGAGTGCCTTTCCCACTCATATATGTGGGTGAAGGGTTTGCCGTTGCAATTCATTATCGACAGTGGTAGCCAAAAGAACCTCATTTATGCAGAGTTCATGAAGTGGCTAGGACTATCGACCATTCCACACCCGCAACCTGACAACATCGGGTGGCTTCACCAAGGATGAGATCTTTGAGTTTGCCAGCAGTGTCACCTTCCTTATAGCATCAAACCCTTCACACACGAGGTATTGTGTGATGTTGCACCTCTGGATGTTTGTGAAATATTATTAGGCCAGCCATACTTGTGGAGGCGACATGTTGTGTATGAGTCAAGGCCTCACGCTATTATTATTTGTTTTGGTAATTCATTATACAAGATACGGAGGTAGCCCCACCTACCACCACCTCTTTGATGTCTGCTAAGAAATGTAGCAAGATCATCTCTTAGACTAGGAAATTCATTTACTGTCTGGTTTGATCTCAAAGTAAAGGGAAGATCGTCACCACATCCATGGCCCCTGTGAAGGGTTACTCTACACAGCGATAGCAGTAGATGGATACAGTCATGAAAGCAAATAGGAACATCTTATCCTCACCCAGAGGGAAACTGTTGCACTATCAGGTCAAGCATTCATTCGTTCTGACTCCTAGAGCACCTCTACCCAATGGGATGATATATCGCTGCTCCATTCTAGAAAATGACAAGTACAAGCAGCAACATGATCAGCATCAGGTACCACACAAGTTTCAAGTGGGCGACAGAACCTAGTTGCATCTGCAGAAAGAACGCCTTACAAGAGCCCATACCAAGGTTGTGTGAAACAATGCTTTGGATCACAACACTCCCCCATTCCTTCTCTTGCACCAAGTTTTCAATGTGGATCGCCCTCAACCATGCTTCCCACCATTACTGGACACATCAGAGATTGTAAAACATCTCAGGAGGTACCAAGTTCAGTAGATAGAGGAACTCACGCAATAGGGACCATTTCTTCCTAAGGGAGGAGGAATGATGTAGGTGGATGTTGGTGGCCACCCACCTATCCCACTTGGAGCCCCAAAACTATCTCCTTCAGTTTTTTAGTTTCTTTAATTGTAACACAATTTATTATTTTTAGCATTTTTTCGGGTCCTGAACTTCCGAAGCCGTTTTGAGGCCCTAAACGATGATTTTTGGGAAAACTGGGAGCAACACTGGTGCTTAAATTGATGTTTCTCATCCCAAAGTTGTAGTCCTCAGATAGATATTTCTAACAAGGTATTGTGCGTGTCAAACAGAGATCGTATGCCAAAGTTATGACCTTGGGAAGTTGATGTACCAATTTACCCAAACAGGGCCCACAGTTTGGCGTTTCCTCTCCTAGGGTTAGGTTTTTGGATGTTTAGGGTTTTACATTGTTTCTCAACAATAAATAGGCATTCGAGCCTCATTGTAACAGAGTTCAGAGGCATGTAGCTGCCACATCTCTTCTCAAAGATAAGCTACCATCCCCCTAGTTAGTTTATTTCCATTTCTGTTTGTAAGCATATTTCAGTATTTTATAGTAATGAAATGAAGTATTATTTCTATTGCATCTCTGCATGTATCGTTATATCTGCAATTTGTTGCGTTCCTGTTTAAATCTGGATGAATGGTATTAGAGCAGTATGTTTTTTCTCTGTTTTTCTTTGCATGTCCCCAATGAGCTCGGGATATAAGGAGTTAGGGCTTGAACTCGTCGAACCTTTTCAAGACTAACCTCGCAAATCCCAACGGCATCCCATGGTATATGAAAAGAAAGACGAGGGGGAAAGAGATCCTATCAAAATCTTGCTCGAAGAAGCCCTCGAGCGACAAAGGAACGCGATGATGGACAAATTTTCCCATATCCTTCAGCGGCTACCCAGGGGTGATGCATCGGTGTCCAACAGCTACTTTGGAAATGCCACAGCCTTTAAGGTAAAAGTTAGTTTTGAAATCCCCATATTCGAGGGTCAAATAGATGCAGATGTCGTAGATAAATGGTTAAATATGTTAGAAGGGTATTTTTTTTTCATGATTTTTCAATCAGGAAAATATTATTTTCTCTCTTCTTAAAGAAGTCCCCCACGTCAAGGTCTGGTGGGAAACCTACTGCGAGAAGAAGGATGAAAGTATGGGCTCACCATTTTCAGCCACACCCACTTGGAATTCATTCCGGGATGACATTAAGGAGTAGTACTACCTTGTAAAAATCTATGAGGACAAATAGATAAAGTGTACCACACTGCGGCAGGGAAGGGACCAAGATGTGTTGGAGTTCACAAACATTTTTCATACCCTTCGCACATAGTTGGGTATCAGGGATTCTAAGTTCCATTTGGTACTCAAGTACCGCAGCTGCTTACACAGGTACATCCAAGACGAGATGGAGTTCTTGAACATCTCCTCGCTTAGCACGGCGTACCGATATGCTGTCAAAATTGAGAAGTTTAAATAGAAGAAACGAGACTTTGGATATGCAAATCCAAAGCAAGGGAAAGGCTTCCCCAAATCGCAGAACCAAGGACAAAGTCAAGATGGGGCAACCCAAGACAACCCGTTTAAGCCACAAGAAAAGAACAACACCACGAAGTCAAAGAAGGACACAGGAAAGTGGTATGAGTTCCATAAGAGCCCCACTCACAACACAAGTGAGTGTCGGACCAAGCAGTCGTTAGCGGACGAGTTGAAGGTTTTAGAATCAGATGCATGTTCCGACCTTGAGTCAGAACCCGATAATGGGAATGCCAAAGGGAAACAGATAATTGACACAGAGCCCAGCGCCATTATTGCCACCGCCAAGATCCATAAGAATGAGCTCGAAGATCTAGAGGAGGGGGAGAGTCTTTTCAGCTCACAGATGCGGGTGAAGGGTTTGCCACTACAGTTCATTGTCAACAATGGTAGCCAAAAGAACCTCATTTCAGTAGATTTTGTGAAACAGCTAGGACTACTAACCATCACACACCCGCAACTGTACAACATCGGGTGGTTTCACCGAGGACGAGATCTTCGAGTTTGCCAACAGTGTCACCTTCCCTACAACATCAAACCCTTCACAGACAAGGTATTGTGTGATGTTGCACCTCTAGATATTTGTGATGTATTATTAGGCCATCCATACTTGTGGAGGCGACATGCTATGTATGAGTCAAGGCCTCGCGTTGTTATTATTTATTTGGGTAATTCATTATACAGGACATCAGAGGTAGCGCCACCTAACACCACCTCTTTGATCTGTGCTAAGAAATGTAGCAAGATCGTCTCTCAGACTAGGAAATTCATTTTCTGTCTGGTTTGATCCCAAAGTAAGGGGAAGATCTTCACCACATCCATGACCCCTGTAAAGGGTTCCTCTACACAGTGGCAACAGCAGATCAATACGGTCATGAAAGTAGACAGGAACATCTTCTCCTCACCCACAAGGACACCATTACACTATCAGGTCAAGCATTCATTCGATCTGACTGGCCTAGAGCACCTCTACCGAACGGGTCGATATATCATCGCTCCATTCTGGAAAATGGCAAGTACAATCAACGAAATGATCAGCATCAGGTACCACACAAGTTTCAAGTGGGCAACAAAGCCTGGTTTCATCTATAGAAAGAATGCCTTACAATAGCTCAGACCAAGGTTGTGGGAAACAATGCTTTGGATCACAACATTCCCTCATTCCTTCACTTGCACTAAGTGTTCAATGTGGACCACCCTCGACCATGCTTCCCACCATTACTGGACACATTAGAGATTGCAGAACAGCTCACCAGGGACCATGTTCAGTAGATGGAGGAACTCAATGCAATGGGGACCATTGCTTCGTGGGGGGAGGAATGATCCAAGTGGATGTTGGTGGCCACTCACCTATCCCACTTGGAGCCCCACAACTGTCTCTTTCAGTTTTTCAGTTTCCTTAATTGTAGCACAATTTACTATTTTTAGCAGTTTTTTGGGTCCTAAACTTCTGGAGCCGTTTTGAGGCCCTAAACGACATTTTTTGGGAAAATTGGGAGCAACAAGGGTCCATGGACTGATGTTGCTCTTCCCAAAGTTGTATTCCTCGGATAGATATTTCTAACGAGGTATTGTGTGCGTCAAATGGAGATCGTATACCAAAGTTACGATTCCAGGAAGTTCATGTACAAATTTACCCAAACGAGGCCCACAATTTGGCGTTTCATCTCCTAGGGTTAGGTTTTTTGATGTTTAGGGTTTTCCATTATTTCTCAACAATAAATAGGCCTTCGAGCCTCATTCTCACAGAGTTCATATGCATATAGTTGACATAACGCTTCTCAGAGATAAGCTACCATCACCCTAGCTAGTTTATTTCCATTTCTATTTGTAAGCATATTTCATTATTTTACAGTAATGAAATGAAGTATTATTTCTACTGCATCTCTACATGTATGGTTATATCTGTAATTTGTTGTGTTCCTATTTAAATCTAGATCAGTGATGTCAAATTGGTCTACTTTTTCTCTGTTTTTCTTTGCATCTCCCCGACGAGGTCGGGATATAAGGAGTTAGGGCTTGAACTGGTCAAATCTTTGCAAGACTAGCCTCGAAAATCCCAAAGGCCTCCCATGGTGGATGAAAAGCAAGATGAGGGGGCAGGAGATCCTATCAAAATATTGCTAGAAGAAGCCCTTGAGCAACAAAGGAACACGATGATGGACAACTTTGCCCAGATCCTTCAGCGGCTACCAAGGGGCAAGACATCAGCTTCCAACAGCTACTCTGGAAATGCCACAACCTTTAAGGTACAAGTTAATTTTGAAATCCCCATATTCGAGGGTGAGATAGATGCAGATGTCATATATAAATGGTTAAATCTTCTAGAAGGGTTTTTTTTTGTTCATGATTTTTCCAGTCAAGAAAAGATTATTTTCGCTCTTCTCAAAGCACCCCCCCACATCGAGAACTAGTGGGAAACCTACTGCAAGGATGAAAGTACTGGCTCACTATTTTCAGCCGCACTCACTTGGAATTCATTTCGGAATGCCATCAAGGAGTAGTGCTACCCTGTCAAAAGCTATGAGGACAAATACATAAACTGGAAGACGCTGCGGTAGGGAGGGGACCAAAATGTGCCGGAGTTCACAAACATTTTTCATACCCTTCACACACAGTTTGGTATCAAGGATTCTGAGTTGCATTTGGTACTCAAATACTTCGACTACTTACACAGGTACATCTAGGACGAGATGGAGTTCTTGAACATCTCCTCGCTCGGCACAGCATACCGATACGCTATCAAAATTAAGCATAAGTTTAAACAGAAGAAACGAGACTTTGGATCCTTGAATTCGAAGCAAGGGAAAGGATTCCCCAAATTGCAGAACAAAAGACAAAGCCAAGATGGGGCAACCCAAGACAACCCATCGAAGCCACAAGAAAATAACAACACCACAAATTTGAAGAAGGACACAGGAAAGTGGTATGAGTTCCATAAGAGCCCTACTCACAACACAAGTGAGTGTCGGACCAAGCAGTCGCTTATGGCCGATTTGAAGGCTTCAAAATCATATGCATGTTCCAACCCTAAGTCAGAACCCGATAAATGGAATGACAAAGGGAAACAGCTCATTGACGCAGAGCCCAGCGCTACTGTTTCCACCACCAAGATCTAGAAGAATGAGCTCGAAGATCCAAAAGAGGAGGAGCATCTCTTGCACTCACAGATGTGGGTGAAGGGTTCGCTGCTACAATTCATTGTCAACAGTGGCAATCAAAAGAACCTCAGTTAAGTAGAGGTCATGAAGCGGCTGGGACTACTGACCATTACACACCCGCAACCATACAACATTGGGTGCCTTCACCGAGGACGAGATCTTTGAGTTTTCCAGCAATGCCTGCTTCCCTATAGCATCAAACCCTTCACAGACGAGGTATTGTGTGATGCTGCACCTTTGGATGTTTGTGATGTATTATTAGGCCAGCCATACTTTTGGAAGTGACATGCTGTGTATAAGTCAAGGCCTCGCGTTGTTATTATTTCTTTAGGTAATTCATTATACAGGATATTGGAGGTAGCCCCACCTACTGCCACCTCTTTGATCTCTGCTATGAAATGCAACAATATCTTCTCTCAAACTAGGAAATTCATTTTCTGTCTAGTTCGATCCTAAAGTAAGGGGAAGATCGTCGCCACATCCATGACCCCCGCAAAGGGTTTCTCTACGCAGTGGCATCAGCAGATGGATACAATCATGAAAGAAGACAGGAACATCTTCTCCTAACCCGCAAGGACATTGCTGCACTATCAAATCAAGAAATTCATTCGTTCTGACTCCTAGAGAACCTCTACCCAATGGGTCGATATATTGCCTCTCCATTCAGGAAAATGCCAAGTACAAGCAGTGACATGATCAGCATCAGGTACCACACAAGTTTCAAGTGGGCAACAAAGCCTGGTTGCATCTGCAAAAAGAACACCTTACAAGAGCCTATACCAAGGTTGTGGGAAACAATGCTTTGGAGAACAACATTCCCCCATTCCTTCGCTTGCACCGAGTGTTCAATGTGGACCGCCCTCAACCATGCTTCCCACCATTATTGGACACATCATAGATTGTAGAACAGCACACCAGGGACCAAGTTCAGCAGATGGAGGAACTTAACACAATGGGGACCATTGCTTCCTAAGGGGGGAGGAATGATCTAGGTGGATGTTGATGGCCACCCACCTATCCCACTTGGAGCCCCACAACTGTCTCTTTCAGTTTTTCAGTTTCCTTAATTGTAGCACAATTTACTATTTTTAGAAATTTTTCAAGTGCTGAACTTCTGGAGTTGTTTTGAGGCCCTAAACAACTTTTTTTGGGAAAAATGGGACAACATGTGTCTTTGGACCAATGTTGCTCTTCCCAAAGTTGTATTCCTCGTATAGATCTTTCTAACGAGGTATTGTGCATGTCAAACGGAGATTGTATGCCAAAGTTACGACCCTGAGAAGTTGATGTACCAATTTACCCAAACAGGGCCCATAGTCTGGTGTTTCATCTCCTAGGGCTATGTTTTTGGATGTTTAGGGTTTTCCATTGTTTCTCAACAATAAATAGGCCTTCGACCCTCATTATAACAGAGTTCAGAGGCATGTAGTTGCCACATCACTTCTCAGAGATAAGCTACCATCGCCCTAGCTAGTTTATTTCCATTTCTATTTGTAAGCATATTTCATTGTTTTACAGTAATGAAATGAAAGATTATTTCTGCTGCATCTCTTCATGTATGGTTATATCTGTAATTTGTTGCGTTCCTGTTTAAATCCGGATCAGTAATGAAGTGAAAATCAAGCATGGAAATGTGGAAAATATACATAAAATTATAGTAGATAGTGAAATAATATAATAGGAACTGAAATCTTTATTAGAATAGCAGAATATTGTAGAACAAACACTAGTTTATAATGGTGATAGATGATCTCTAAAAGCTAGAGATGTCTATTTTTCTCATTCACCAAAAATTTATTAGTTAATTTTTAATGCTTTAGACCAATATTTCATGCTTACATCACAAAGGAATGAGATATATTCCTTTACAAATGATAGGATCCATATATATATATATATATATATATATATATATATATATGCATGAGTGCTTGTGTGTATTACTATAGATGTGTCAATTGGATTTATCTCTTGTGGTTAAAGCATGATTAGGATCCTCCCCACCCTAGTTCAATTTTCATAGGTGACATTATGAGATTTGATGTAATGGCTTCACTCCTTGTTGTTGAGAATGAATAGTCCCTCAAGAATTAGAACGCCTATATTCCTACTGTTAGAGTCGGTCTTTACATCCCTCCGTCAGAGATCATTTATCTTATTGCATTTCATTTTAGGTGTCTCATACAGTTCATTCATCTACATTCCATTAGGGGCATGCCATAATCTGACGAAAGGGCCTTGTCACTCGTTCCCCTCATGTCATGTACCTGCTGGCATAGGTATTTTCATCAAGGTCCATAAAAATCATTTTCCAATCAATGACAGTCAATATTTGGTCTCTTGGTCAGCAAAGGGTCATTTTAGTCATTAGGTCTAGGGTTTAGTGAATTTAGTCTTCAAAGTGTCCAATAATGCCAGCAGGCCAGAGGGAGGTTCTAAACAAGTTTTTATTTCAAAAATCTCATCGTCATATTGTTGGACTATGACTTTTCTTCAAAACTCTGTTTTGACGAAAATTTGACCTTTCGTCTTTTGTAATAAATTGTCATGTAAATTTTAAATTTTTCAGTTTTTGGATATTTCAAATGCAGCCCTGGTCATCCTTTGCCAAAACTCAATGCCATCATCCCTGCAAAAAATTGACAAGAATTTCATCATTTTAAGCCAAAAAATCAAAGAGGAAACAAAAAGAACAGAGTTGTATTAAAATGAAAAAGTGCCAAAGCTAAAACATAAGAAAGTGGGTTTTTGAGAAGCAAAAATCAAACCCATCACTGTATAAGACATTTTCATTGTTTGAAACACCATTGGTATGCCAAGAGATCAATTGAAGTGGACTTGAGTTTGGAAAGAGCGAATTTTGTGTTTGAGAGCCAAAACTGTGTGCTGGAAGTGCGCGCGGCGCATTGGAGGAGGTCGCGGCGCACATAGGCCGCGCGGCGCATTGGGCCGATTTTTGTTGTGTAAATTTGCACTGTCGCGACGCATCCAGGAGGTGTGGCACACTGGGTTTGTGCGCGGCACACAGAGCCGACAGGCCGGTTTTATATCACTGCTGTCATCAAAACTCAAATAACGCCATTTCTTTTGCTCCAAGTAAGTTCGAGAGTTCTTGCTATTGAATTTAGCTTGTGTAGGGTATTGTTTGGAGGGAAGTTTGAAAGTTTTAAGTTTGAAAATGTAAACCCTATATATATATATATATATATATATATATATATATCAAAATATCCTCCTTTGGGTTTTGGAAATTGGTGTTTTCAAAGTATAATTTTGGTGCCAAGTCTCCTCTCCCATTTTTGATCCTTTCCCTTACATAATTTTATCCTTATAGTTAATCCCTATGCCCTAACCTCCCAAACTACACATATCCCTGTTTCCCATTTTCCCTATCCTAAATCCTACTATTCCCTATCCTTTTCCCTCTCCCATATCACCTGTAAATTACCAAACCCCACATCCCTAAACACAGTCAAGTGACTGTTAACACATTTTAAAAGTTTCACTTGACAAACTCCACAATCCACTTTTCCCACTGTCCCATATTCCTCACAGTCCCTCATTTCCCTGTGGCACATTTGGCATTGAAAAAAAAACATCTATTTCTCATTTTCAAACCAAACCAAACACCTACTTGACATACACCTTTGCAGCACCATGACAGACACTGATTCATCATATGAGCAAGACAGTGATTCTACCACAGAGCTTCATGCACCAAGGAGGTCTCGTAAGGGTGGTAGACATGTTAGAGAAGAGCCCACCTCTTTGACTGAACTGCAAGCTTGCCCACTTTCCATGACATGTTTCCAACAACAGTCATGTTTTCAGTATTGTGAATTGATTTCTCAGGTTCAACATCATCAGGAGTTGGCTCGGTTGTTTGTTTTACATTTGCATGATGGTCAGGTAACTCTTGTTGGTGTAAATTTTACCTTGACACCAAAGGCCATTTCTCAGGCAACAAGAATACTGAATATAGGTGAGGAGTGGAACAAAAGAATGCAGGTGGAAAGATCATATTATGAACCATATATCAGGCCTAGCTATATGAGACAGCTCAACAGGGTGTTCCCTTTCCAGTTTTTGAAAGAATCCTATGCGCCGTTGATGAAGCTCATTATCAAATACTTCAATTGTGAGGGCCGCTTTTCACGCCTCTATACATACCATATCAGATTGTTGATGCATTTTACGAGAGTGAGGATGATGAACATTCCATTTTTCATGTGTTGAAACATCGAGAGGATGACCACTCTTGTGCAGAAGAAGACTCCGGAATAGCAGTACAACAACGTTTAGCACTATGCGCTCATCAAGATCATTGTTGTGCATCAGCTTGGTTTGCAGGGTATCACATGGGAATATTTCATTTCCTGTGAGTTTTTCACAGCTTCAGCAGCTCATCAGGAGGTTGTCCATCATACAGGTGAACCTTCATATCAGCATGGAGGTCGGGAGGCAGAGACTTCTAGTGTGCCGACATAAGTCACCTATCAGAGAGGCACGAGGGGATTGTTTGCAGCAGCCTGACGAGTACTATCTCCACCTGGGGTGGAAGGGGTCTCGTTGCTGTCATCAGCAGCACAGGTATAGGTATAGGACAGAGGAAAGAGGCCTATGCAGGATGAGGGTCCTTCAGGAGGCCAAGACATTGATTTTATCCTCATCGATGATGATGTGAGCTCTCCTAGCTCAAAGCTGAGGGAGATTATTCAGGAGCAGAAGGCTGAGATAAATGTATTGACCAACAAGTTTCAGAGAGCTCAATGGGTCATAAACTATTTGGAGTAGCGAAACAAACAGTTGGAGGATCAGCATACAGCCATGGAGTTACAAAACATTCGGCGAAACCGCCGAGCTGCCCAAAGGAGGAGGATAGAGTTCACTTCATTGGAGCAGGAGATAGAGGCTGATCGAGAGACTTGGCTCGAGAGGGTCAATATTCACCTTGAGAGGCTGTTGGCAAAGGCAAACAAAGACAAGGACATGCTCAGGCACATGAAAAACCATTATTGGGCACGAAATCATGTTTGCAACGCAAGGATCAAAATCCTGAAGGCAAGACTAAGGAGGGCACTAAAACGACGCAAAAGGCATGATAGGCTCCAAATCTTGGCCGAGGCTTCCTTGGCTGAGCATGATACTCCATGATAGACCTCCAGCCCAAATTTCAAGGAATTTGGAGAAAATTTTTTCAATTTTGAATTTTTTGGCTTCAAAACAGGTTTTTCTGCCCAACGCGTAGCACCACTTGGCACGCACTTATAATTGGGAGATCCTCTAGAGGAAAACTTTACATTTCTAGATTTTTTATGAAAATTTATGCATGCTCATGGATTACTTAAGGATTTCATCAAGTTCTGGGTTGCCTAAAGGGTCAAAAACACCTTGAAAATGGCCTTTCTGCCACTTTTTCCACACACAGGAAGCAATCTTGGGAGATTGGATATTTGGAGGGGAAAATGGACACCAAATCTAGAACTTCCACTTGGGTTAGAAATTAGACAGGTAGGGCTTTCCAACGAGCTATCATGAGCTAAATTTGGACTTTGGGAAGTGCCTCCAAATCAGCTCCAAAGTGGAGCGACGCATAAAGAATTTGGGCGCGGCGCATAGAGAAATTTAGCCTCATTTTCACTCTTCAGCTCAGAAATTCGCCCATTTTTTATTAGTTTTACTTTTTGATGTAACTATTGATCTACCATGATGTAATTTGATGACCATGATGTAATATTGGCACATTTTTACTTCTTCTAGAGGATTCATTCACTAAGAAGTGAAAATTAAATGAATGAATCAGTTTCCTAGCATATAGAGGCAAGTTGTTTGATTGCCTAGATTTCAGTTCTGTTGGCATTATGGCACAGGTTTGGAGCTATGGCACAGGTGTTGTCCTTGATGGCAAATATCTCTGGTGACAGATCTCAGTTCAAGCTTTCAGAATGAAGGAAAAGACATATACGCAGGTTCACCTAGACTAAGGCGCGTATACACGCGGGTTAGACGTTACAAAGGCGCGTATGCGTATACACGCACTTTCACGCAAGGAAAAGCAAGTATATGTTGGAGAACTTACCTTTGGTCCGTCGTAGTTAGTCCTTGGTATTTGAACCTATGGTTTTGGACCATGGTATCTCGTCAGAAGTGGTGATCCCAAGTATTGGGTCCATAGTATTATTTTATTATGGTTTTGGACCGTGGTATTGTGAAATGCCTAAGACTATAAAAGAGGAAGAAGATCATTTGGCAAAGTATAATCTGAATCAATTGAATATATAATAAGTACTAGATCTGAAATATTGGTTATTGGGGTTATGGTGCAGATCTGAATCTGAATGAAGGAGGAACCTTAGCGCAAAGTGAAGGATAAGTTCTATTGATGGGTCATAATCTTTAGGCTTGAATGATAGTATCTTTATATGATTTTGATCTGTTATATGTGGCACATGCGTGATCTATAAATCTAGTAATCTGGGTTAACTAATGTCTGAATGTTTGAAAAGAATGAATTATCCTTTATAGATCTATACGCAGGTTCAGTGAAGCGAAGGCGCGTATACACGCTATTTTGGTAAGGGAAAGAAGCGTATACGCAGGTTGTATTTGACAAAGAAGCATATACACGTAGGTTTCTGAACAGTGAAGTAGTGTACATCTCTAGATTTATGTTCTAGCTGCTTCTGTTTATTACTGCAGTGGTTTGGGTTCAGAATTGGTGTGTGGTTATAGTTAATGTGTTCTGGGTACAGCTGTCAGAGAAGTGTTTATTTTGATTCAGTTTTGATTGGTGAAAAAGGTGCTTGGTTGATGCAGAAATTCTTGATATTTGATTGATGTGGATCCAGTCTGAAAATTTATGAAACGTGGTCCCTAGAAGAAATAGAAGGTTGTAGCCTTCTGTAGGCCAGCACCTACGTACTAGTATCTTGGCTAGTGCAAGAGCTAAGGGGGTTGTAGCTCCCTTCCAGGAGAAGCTGGAGAATGAGAGAGGGTTGTAGCTCTCTGCAGGTTGCAGCCTGCATACTGGTAAAGGACTGCACCAGTACATTGTAAAAAGAAGTTTCTAATTAAAAAGAAGATAGAGACGAATTGCAGCAGGTGGTTTTCACCCACATTGGGTTTCCACCTTATATCATGTGTTCTTGTGTGTGATTGTCTTCTGCTCTGTTTTATTGTTTTTGGTTATTGGTTATTTAATTATGATACACAGATTAACAATCAACATCTGAAAGATAAAGTAAATTATAAGTTTGCATTGTATACGTGGGTTTCCTTCTACATGGTTGCGTATATACGCGGGTTTAATTAACTGAAGTAGCATATATTATCTGGATTTTAAAAGGGGGAATATTTTACTTAATAATACTGATTCACCCCCCCTCTCAGTATTATTTCCAACAATTGGTATCAGAGCAGGTCCTTCTGAAGAAGCTTGATCGCTTGAAGGAAGATCCATCATCATGAGCAACTACGAGAGAGAAGCATCTATCAGGGCACCAATTTTTGACGGGACAAACTTCGTATATTGGAAGGTAAGAGTTACTGCCTATCTTCAATCTCTTGGTACAGAAGTCTGGGATATCATAGATACAGGGTACACTTTTCCATCAGCAACTCCTACAGATCCGTCTGAGAAGAAATATGAAACAAATGCAAAGGTTTTCAATATTCTATTAGGATGTCTATCTCAATCAGAATTCGTGAAGGTTATGCAGTATAAATCCGCAAAAGAAATATGGGACAAGATTGTTCTGAGCTATGAAGGAGATGAACAGGTAAAACGAGCAAAACTTCAAACCCTCAGAATTCAGTATGAAAATCTCAGAATGAACAATGATGAAAGTGTGGCTAACTATTTCCTTCGTGTAGATGAGATTGTTAATTGTATGAAAAAATTGGGTGAAGAAATAAAAGAGGCTGTTGTGGTTGAAAAGGTTCTAGGATCTTTGTCCCCTAGGTTTGAATCTAAAGTTTCTGCAATAGAAGAAAAAGAGAATCTATGAAACCTTACCATGTCACAGCTGCACGGAAATCTAACTGCTTATGAAATGAGGAAAGGAGGACCATCAGACAGGAGAGAAGCTACCTTCAAGGCTTCAGGCAAAGGAGATTACTATGAGTCAGGACACATGTCAGAAGAAGAAGAAGAATCAAATTTTGTCAAAAACCTTCAACGGGGTTGTGGAGCTATAAAAAGGGTCTCTTTCACCTCTAATTATCTCACATTAATATGTCAATCCGGGAGCGTTTGGTTATTACAAAGAGTGACTCAATCCGAGGCTATTTGTCAGAGTAATGCTAGTAGTACAACGTTCTACAAAAATACAAGAGTAAACGGATGCTTGCCTATAACTAAGTTACTTCAAATGACTAAAGCACACACTCTTAAAACTGATCAGTCAAGGGTTCGGTGACGATAACCCATCCCTTTGGAAACTGACGGAAAGGAAATAAAAGCAAGGAAAATCACATATTCAGAAAACCAGGTAACTTACCAGTCAAGGGTTCGGCAGCAATAGCCCATCCCTTTGGAAACTGATGGAAAGGAAATTAGAGCATGGATCACGGGTCTGGGAGCGAGGCAGTGAATGCCGAGGCTCACTACAGCCTTGGATCATCTCTCACACCAAAATAACAAATGCAAGTAAATGGAACGGAAAATAGCAAAATGGAACAGCAAATAAAGAATTGAACGGCAAATCTGGAATGGAACAGCAATCGAACAACTAAGTCTCGCGAGTCATAACCAAACTTAATCTATTAACCCAAATGCACTCTTCACAATCAAATATCAATCTCTCACTCTTAATGCAAATCAAGCAGAATTCACTAATGGAACAACACCAATAGATCATACACACGTAACACACTGGAATAGTAATCTGATCAATCTTAATTTAACAGCATTATTCCTGAATACAACTTCGAATGAATCTATGACGTAAATGTTCAGTACAAGAGCTCTGTAACGAGACGGTAATAATATTCGGCCAAGACTAATAATCATTCAATCAACTCTGAAAGGATCAGTAATATAATGCAGAGTCAATACACAATTCTATCTGTAAAAACCTTAATGGATTAATCTTAACAGAGCATGTAATGGCGATTCATAAAGCATGTCAGATTACCAGATAACAACAATAAGCAAACCACGCAGAAATCAAATTGTAGTGGTACAGAATCAAGTGTCCTCTGGGGCCGGGCCCTTAGCCTCAAGGGTACACCGCTTTGAGTTAATTCAGATGCAGAGATACGGTAATCACCAAGTTTATATTAACACATGAGACAAAAGTACAATGAACCAGTTCTTAACGAGACTCGATGATCAAAGTTGATCTTTTACAGAAAATTGCATAAAAGTATATATGTCCCCTTGGTTAACAGTGCTGTCCCCTTATATAAAGGTGACGACGGAGATGTCTAAGTAACAAGATAAATAAAGCAGTGATCCCTCAGGATCAAAGATCCTGAGGGATTCGCCAAACTATCAATCCTTAATCTTTTCTTTTCTTCTCCGCTGAGCTGGTGTCTTCTCCTCCTTTTCCGGGCCGATTTGCTCTGATCTGCTTAGCCTTGTTTGCATTCGGTTTCCCTTCAAAGGGACAGCAGTTATCTCGTCTTTATCTTTTCCTTCGGAATGGCAAATCTTCATTTTCACCCTTTCCTGCACAGAAGAATAACAATTATCAGTGATTAAGTCTTGCATATAATTCACATGTTTTGTTATAATTCTTTATTGTTTTCCAGATTCACGATGCAAAAAAGGTTTACAAATTCTACTGAAAAGCTATTGAAATGATCATCAAAAGCATACCTTTTTGGTACTCCACACACCCCCCTGCTTACCCTGTTTCATGCCCTCATGAAAACATTGTAGTTGACATGCAAGGCAGTGAGAGAATAGGCTGGAGAAGGAATCTCATGTGGAGGCCTACAACCATGATGAGTGACTAGATAGTCAAAGAACTGACCTGTTTGACCCTCAGGCATCTCATACATGGCTTGATATCCGGGTGCAGGGTGCCAAATAATTGGACTGCGAAATCTATATCCTAACGAGGATGGCCCTGCTTTCAAAATGCTCTCGCCATAGAGTTTCAAACGGTTGGCAGCTAATTCAAAATTCTCATACTTAAACGGTTCCCTGAGCTGGATGTTTGGATTAGAGATTCGGTACTGAAATTTGGCTGCATCAATGGCGAGGTCTTTGATGGAAAGAAAATACTCTAAACTTTGTCGAATGAGTGCCTCATGCATAGGTCCTAATGTTTCAATGACACCCGGAGTTCTCATAAGGTTTCTATGTGCTTTCCATAACCGTACTGGGTCCCTAGGTTCAGCCCTTACCCATAAGTCTAGGCCATTTTCCTGCCTCTGGAAAGTGTTATAGGCTTTGAGCCATTTAATCTTATTAACCCCGAATGAGATGAATTCTTGCAACTTAATGTCCCCAACAAAATGACCAGGGTTCAATTCAGTCTCCTGATCTAGCACGAGGTTATGAAAATAAAATTCACACAGCAATCTCTGGACCTTTACCCCATAATGTTTACAACAGTCTATAAAGTCATTGACAGTGTTGATTTGTATAGGGGCGCCTGCTTTAACAGCTTTTATTTTTAATTGTAAATATCGTTCTAGTAAAAACAAAGCATAGTTTTTGGCAGGGGCTCTACATGCTAAAACGTCATTGTATAAAGAACACAAGGTATCCATCTGCTTGATAACAGTATCTAGCCTACGGGTTACCTTTGCAGCTTTCTCTTGTTCCTTTCGCCACCCTTCAAAGGCCTGGCTTTCGGATTGATTGATGTTCCTTAGTTGCTGCTGTAACTCTTCATATTTCTCACGGGGGACTGTTTGCTCTCTAAGTTGTTCAGCTTCTTGCTGGGCTTGCTTCATCATCTTATGCAAGGTTCTTGTCTTCGGATCTCTTTTCCATAGGTTAGTGGAGGCCGGGAGTTTTACCTGAACTTTCTTATTACGCTGTTTGGAGTTCAGAACCCTTATGACCCCTGAGGGTGGTGCCTCTGTCTGGATTTCCTTGTTCTCTTTTTCTTTTTTAACACGAATATCATCTTGCTGCTGTTCCTTTTCAAATGGAACAGCAGTCTGTTCCTCAACATCATTTGGAACAGCAGTCTGTTCTTCAGCAGGGTTTGGAACAGCAGGGCGATCGTTGGTCCTTCGCCTTTTTGCCTTGCGGGATTTTACTGCAATGGCCCTCTTTTTCTTCCCTGCGGTCTTCCTTACCTTCTGGTTTTCTTTCAGAATTCTAATTTGCTGTCGGAGCTGGGCTATTGTATTCAATAATTTCTTCCGTTCCTTTCGCAATTTCTTAATTTCCAGCATTTCACTAGAAGGGACAGCAGGCTGTCTACTGCGGTCTGGACTAGTCTCTGGATCTTTGTCCTGGGGTGCTTCCTCGATGTTCTGCTCTGGCTGTTCTAGGGTAGGAACCTTAGCTGGTTCCGCCTCTTCCTGGACAACTGCTTGTTCTACTCCTACTCCCTCCGAAATTTCCTCTGGTGACTTGGGAACAGATTGTTCCCGTTCAGTATCTCTTATCTCTGCTTCATCATGAACAGGCAGCTTTCCTTCTTCTGCCTCTACTGCATATGATTTTTCAGATGCATTTTCTTCTTGGGGTTTGTCGTGGAGGTCTGCTGGACTGGAAGGTTGGCCATACTGACCCATATTGGCCAAAACTGCGACCAATTCATCTTCTCCCACTGGGTCTTGTGGTGGGCTACCTTCCTGCTGTCCCATTTCCTCCTCCTGCTTGGATTGCTCAGTTTCTGCCTCGAAATGCTCAGCTTCTGTTTCTGTTTCCGAATGCTCAACTGCTTCCTCATTTTCCTCTTCGGATTGCCCAGCCCTCTCTTCAGATTGCTCGGCCTCCTTTTCAAATTGTTCTATCTCTACTTCTAGTCGTGATGGTTGCTCGTCCTCGATTACCACTGGCTGGCTGGTGCTCTCCTGGAGCTTTTCCAGCCTTCCTCTTATTCAAGCTAACCGGGCTAATTTTCTGGGCCTTTCTGGCTGTTCGGGTGTATCAGTGGCATGTTTACGCTTTGCCAATTTCTGGTGTATTTCTGGTGGTTTAGATGCACTAGCAACATGTTTTTGTTTTACCAATTCTTTGCGTTTTTCCGGACGTTCTGGTGTGCTTGTAGAATGTTTACGTTTTGGGGATGGTGCTGTCACTCCCCCCTCAATCATTGCAATCAGTTCATCCCAGCTGCTCTGCTGCTGGGTAAGACTATGACCAACTACTAATCGAATTAGTCCATGGTGACTGATGACTGACTCTACATGCTGTGCCTTTTTTAGGCTTCGTGCAGCATCATGCAGTAATGAATTCAGAAGTGCAGGTAGATTTACAGAGCAATTTTGTTTTAAAACAGGTAAGAGTTTAAGATGTCGTGGCCTTACCACGTCTTTCCTCCCCTCGCAGGTAACGTAACTCTGAACTGTCTTTGCTAATTCGATCCAGGGTTCTCCAAGGGTTGCTGGCAGAACTCCCTTCCCCTTGATAGTCAAGCTCTGGCCTTCGTCCTGGAAAATTTCCATGATCTTCTGTAATCTTTCCTTCTTTAGTGTCCATACTGGTCCGGTGGCTGGTAGTCCCGAGACTTCTGCAATTATATCGTCGGTGACCGTTATCCGCTTCCCCCTTACTGTGGAGTGGTTCTCCTGCAGGTTTTGCAAAAATTCCATCGCTATTGTTTCATTAGACTCCTGCAGGCGACTGAGATAATTCAGCCACCCTGCTCTTTCCAAGATCTCCCGGGCAGCAGCGGAGACTGTCAACTTCTGAGGTTCGCTTCTAATTGCCCTTCCTCCCATGGTTTCACTGTAGATCCTCAATGGAACAGCAACTGCTTGTGCTATTTGAAACACAGAGAGGGTGCTAATCGCAAGCTTTGGAAAAAAACACAGAGTATGCAACAAAAATGGATTATGAACAGCAACTTGCATAAAAATAGAAATGTCATGCCGTTAAGCCATGCCATACCATCGTACGCTATCTTTCCCGAATAGTGAGCTGACACGTAGTTCAGGGAGTAATGAGGTTAACCTCCCCCCCGCAATGTGATAGGCTGTCCCAGCCGTCAAATAAAGGAGCAACACCCGATCTACAACCAAGTCATAAAGGAACATCGTATGAAATTTTGCCATGTTTAGAAAGACAACGAATTACCGAAATCGAGGCGGAGAGTTGATCGCATATTACGTAAGAGGCTGCTGTGATATGATATGAGGCTGGGGGATAGGACGTCTGTTGTACTTGCCAAATCTCAAGTGGTCATTGTCACTTCCTTTGACATGATTGGTGGTAATAAATGTTCATGCGATGTATAAATCGGGAAATAATATATGATTAGTTCCTTAGGATATAAGAAACAAAAGAGTATTAGTATCTTACCCATTGGAATAACTAATGTGACTTCAATACCATTAACAGTGCTCTGCTGCCGACAGATGCCCAAAACCTTGGCAAAGTTGTTTTTTTTCACCCCTGGAACCATGATCCTTTGTGTATACTTAGGAATTTTGTTATGTCAAAATGTAGACCATTATGCTGGCTTGATGACCAGTTAACCATAATGCCATTCACGAGGAAGGAGTGAAACGTGGGCAGGCCGGCTCGTGATGAGACCTCCTGTTCCAAGGTTCGATTTTTTTATATACCTTTTGGACCATATCCCTGGTGTGGTGGCCATAGTGGGAATGCCACTTCACTTTCATCCTCATGATCATGGTAGGCTGGCTCTTGATGAGGCCCCCTATCCTGCATTTGACATCTCATAAATCATGTTCACGCACATTTTTCTTTTTCATAGAGTCTTTTCCTTATTTATACACAAAGGGTGGTTCAACACTCCTTAAGAGTAGGAATGGTGGAAGAAGTCTTATCATCTCAATAGGAAGATATAAGCCCTTTGCTCTTATTCCTAAATAATAATCAAAGAGAGTTAAAGGGATCAGCATGATAAAGATAACCAATCAGAGGAAATTTAGTAAAACAATGACAACAAAAGATATGAAATAAGTATATCCTTCCTTTTGTCCTCTTACTAATGCAGAGCCTTATAAATATAGCGATTTATGATTTGCGGATTTCGGTACGTTGTGATTTTATATTCATTACATAAGTGCATAGCTGTATTTTAAAGACTTGAAAGAATATGGGCAAGAAGCATCCTCTTATCGAGATCAGCAAAAGGAGTAAGCTGTTTCACAAGGAGAGAAAAAGTATGCTAGCGGTGTTCCTCTTGGAAAAAGACGAAGAATGCAAATGCAAATGTCGTTCCTTTTAAAAAAGGAACAGCAAAAATAAAAAAAATGCTATGAAAAACACTCAAAATGTCGTTCCTTTGAAAAAGGAACAGCAACAACCAAAAGTGATGTTCCTTCGGAAAAGGAACAACAAAAGAGGCAAAAATGTCGTTCCTTTGGAAAAGGAACAACAGAAATCAAAATATGTTGTGCCTTTATAAAAGGGACAGCAAACACACCACAACGACGTTCCTTTTGAAAAAGGAACAGCAAAAATCCAAAATGTTGTTCCTTTAGAAAAGGAACAACAGAAATCTAAAATGTTGTTCCTTAAGAAAAGGAACAGCAGAACAAGCAAAGCCGTTCCTTTTGGAAAAGGAACAGCAGAAAATCAAAGATGTTGTTCCTTTGAAAAAGAAACAGCAGAAATCGAAAGTGTTGTTCCTTTTGAAAAGGAACAGCAAAAATCAAAGACGATGTTCCTTTGGAAAAGGAACAACAGAAAATCAAAGATGTTGTTCCTTTGAAAAAGGAACAGCAAAAATCGAAAGTGTTGTTCCTTTTGAAAAGGAACAGAAGAAATTAGAAAATCAAGAATGTTGTTCCTTTTGAAAAGAAACAGCAAAAAATCCAGAATGTTGTTCCTTTTCAAAAGGAACAGCAAAACACGCAAACGTCATTCTTGTAGAAACGGAACGGCAAAATCAAAATTTTGAGAAAGCAAAAATCATTGAGTTCAAACATATATACAAGAACGTCTTGAAAAAAAAAGCTTATGTACAAACTGTAAAGAAAAGAATGAATTCCTTAATGAATTACAGGTGAGGAAGATTTCTCTTCCTCTCCTAAAATCTCCTTATTAGTGTCTCGACGTAGCTGCTGGCAGAAGGACTCCTGAGTAAGTGGTTTGCGATAGAGACGAACTCGGTGGCCGTTCACTTTGAAGGTGTATCCAGAACCATCAATGGTGATTAACGTGATGGTCCCATTGTCATGCACCTTCCGGATTTCATATGGTCCCAACCAACGAGTCTGGAGTTTCCCAGGGAAGTACTGAAATCGAGAGTCGTATAACAGAGCCCAGTCTCCCTCGTGGAAGACTTTTTTTTTTTATGAGTGCATCATGCCATTTAACCCGCTGCTGTTGAATTAGTGCTCTATTTTGTAGTGCAGAGAGCCTAATTTCGTCCAATTCGTTGATCTGCTGTAGTCGATTAATTTGTGCCTCGCTTAGATCTAGGCCAACTTCCTGTGCGGTTCGTAAGGTCTGGATTTCAAATTCTATGGGAAAAATAGGTTGTTTTCCAAACACTAATTGATAAGGTGAGTAACCAATGGTGTTTCTCCATGTTGTTCTGTAAGCCCACAGTGCTTCGGGTAGTCTAGCAGCCCAATCACGCCTATGTGACGCAACAGTTTTCGTTAGGACTGATTCTATTATCTTATTGCTGCTTTCTACCTTCCCATTCGCCTGTGGGTGATATGGAGTAGTAATTTTATGCTAGACGTGATAATTGTTGAGTGTTGCAGCTAATTTGTTTCCAACAAATTGTGGCCCTCCATCTGTAATTATTTCCCTTGAAAGGCCATAACGTACAAATAGATGGAACAGGAACTATATTACAGAATCATCTGTGGCTCTTGGCAATGCTTCTGCCTCAACCCATTTGGTGACATATTCTGTTGCCACCAAGATATATGTTTTCTGATTTGATGATGGGTTGATGGGGCCAACGAAATCAAGAGCCCATCGCTCGAATGGTTCAATGACTAATTGTGGCTTCAGAGGCATCTCGTCAGCTTGACCAGGTCGTCCTGCTCGCTGGCAGCTGTCACAGGCTTGGACAAATTTCTTTGCATCTTTGAAAATCGTGGGCCAGTAGTATCCTGTCTGCAATACTTTATGTCCAGTTCTACGCTCAGCGAAGTGTCCACCACACGGTCCATCATGACAGGCTTTTAGGATGTCAAAGATTTCATCTTCTCGAACACATCTCCTGATATGCATGTTTGCCCCTATGTGAAACAAGTAGCCCCCAATCCACGAAAATCGAGTACTCTTCTGAACAATCTGCTTGCGCTCATTAGGGGTTAAGTGTTTTGGTAGCTTACCTACTGCAAGGTAATTGGAAACATCAGCATACCAGGGTGTTTGAACAGCAACAACAAACAGGTGCTCATCTGGAAATTGATCTTCAACTGCTGCTGCATCGATTGGCGTTGGTATTCTTGAGAGAAAATCAGCTACAGGGTTTTCTTTGCCAGGCCGGTCCTTGATTGTAATGTCGAATTCCTGCAATAAGATCAACCATCTATTTAATCTAGAATTTCTGACAAGCTTATTTGCTAAATATTTGATGGCAGAATGATTTGTATATAAAATAACAGGATAGCCTGTAATATAGTGTCTAAACTTATTGACAGCATGTATCACAACTAGGAATTCTTTTTCAGTAACAGTGTAATTTAATTCAGCAGGGGATAAATTTTTGCTGATGTAATAGATAGCATATGGTTTTTTATCCTCTTCCTACCCAAGGACTGCGCCAATGGCTGTCATTTGAAATATTTCTTCTTTTAATTCTCTGGACCTACAATAATCCTAATATTTCTTTAGGAAGGATTCTTTCATTTGATCCTAATTGTTGATAACCCCACCACCTAGTCCCATGAACCATCTTAAAGCAGCCCCTTTTAATGTAGAGGGAAATAGTTTCAATTTCTGGGGATCGATGGTGTAATCATATCCCCTGCATAACACATCGAATTCGAATAAAAATGCATCCGAATCTTCTGATGTGAGACCGTGAAAGGTAGGGATATGCTGAAGAGGAATAGCTTTCATGGGCGCATTTGCTGCAGAATCCACTATAGGATATTGTAATGTAGAGGTTTGAGCATTTGGTTGATTCTGAGCCATAGGATCGAATATATGCCAATAACCTTCTGGGATATCTAGGAGGGTATTCCTAGGTTGAGAGGGAACGGTTTTGACAGGGGTAGTTTTAATAGCACTTCCTTTATCTGGGATAATGAGAATACCTGATGTCTGAGGAGATTGGGTTCCTTCAATAATGATTTTTGCAACACTCCCCTTATCTGGGTTATTTAATGGCTGATTTGTTTCAATAGGAGATTTTGGTTCCTTAGTTTCCCCTGTTTCTCCTTCTCCTTCACAAAAGTTGCTGAAATTCCCTTCTTGCAATAGTTCTGGAGTAGAATTTTCAATTTCTTGAAAGTCATGCTCTTCAATTTGACTATGCACCTCAGCAAAGGCTACAGATGGTGATCCTGTGGCCTGAAGGGGACTAGTAGGTTGTTTAGAAATGATTTTCCTAGGGCCTACTGATGGCTGAGATTATGTTTTCTTATAGATTTCGTCTATGAAGGTCGTGTTACACTAAAAAATGTCACCATGACCATTTACAGTTAGGATGACTCTATCAACAGTCATGCTACCCTCTTAGGCAAGTCTTATGCCTCTGCTTCCCATGTCAAACTCCAAAAAAGAGAGAAAGTCTTTCTAAATGTATTTATCTCTGGGGACGCAGGTTCTCTCAACCTTACCTGCGGGGACGAACCCAATGTTCACAAAAACTGCGTCTTTGGATGCTCTGTATGTAAAGGTGCAGGTGCGTCCCCCTGAAAAGGTTAAAATGCGCAAGTTTCATCTTTAAAAAGTCACTTGTGGTCATTTCTAGAGCATTCTAGAAGGTTGTTCGACGTGTATTGAGCGCCTCCAGATGGTTCATGCACTCCTATCAAAGAGGAACTTATCCCATCAATAGGGGAGCTATCCCATCCAAAGAGGGGATTATCCCATTGATGGTGGACCTGATTAACTTCCTCTTGAGCACTATAAGTACAGGCATTGGGCCAGAAGGAGAGGAGGTTGAAAGCTACACATTTCTAAGGGTAAATGCTGCAGGAATTAGGACTCCCATTTAGAAGCTTGTGAGGAGAGATTGCCATCTTTGCTTGTTCTATTTGGAAGTGGGTGAACTTTGTCAAAGTAAAGGAGAACTATTGATGGACCCTGGAAGGGACTTGCACAACACCAAGGCTCAGGTTGTATTTGTTCCTTTTGTTACCTATTAATGCAAATGAGTTCATTCTTCTCAATAACTTGTTATTTATGAGTTGTTTCATGTACTCCTTGGTCTATGTGTTAAATATGTTTTATTCTATGAGATTATCAAGTGCTATTTAATCGTTTGATTGTTAGTGTATGCAGGTTTCAAAGTGAAGGAGGAGCTCATCCGGATCAGCGGAGCTGGACTGCTACAACAGCGTTGGATTACAGGTAGGATCTAAACACTTGATTTCCCATATAGTAAATGCATGTTTAGAGAAGGATTGCTCTTGTTTGTCTTGTTTGTCACTAGAGAGTCTTAGGATCCTAGGGAGGTTGGTTGTGTCCGCACAATCGACTCTTTCCGCCTGACAAATTGGCGACTCCGCTGGGGATTCCATTGATGTGAAAAGTCTTTTCCTTTGTATGAACTTTGCTCTGAGAAAATTGGTTTATTTTTCTGGTTTTTGGCTCTGTGACTTTGTCTTTGGGTGGGTTAGCTTATGGTTAGATTCATTTTGGTTTTTCTTGAATTTTCCAGTAGGACGCACCCTCTGAGTATTGCACAGTGCGTCCCTGGACGCACTGTCGCTGTGTGCACAGAGCGGGCCTGCACCTGTCTTAATGGGTCGCCTGCGTCCCCTGCTAAAATTTAAGAAAATTCCATTTTTTACATTTTTCCTCTTAGATTTTGCTTTTTCTTAGTTTTTACTGCCCAGATCCATTAGTCTCTTGTCAAAGATCTTCACCTAAGCTTGTTTCATTGGCATTCCTGCTTTAAGCTTTCATCAATTGGGTGTTTTGAGTCTCTTTTTTGAGAAATTCTTGATTTGATTTCCTTTGGTCATTACTTGGAGGTTTGTCTCAGTCTTTTCACAATTTTGCATCTTTTTGCTTTTGTTTTTGCAAAAAAATTTCCCCCTCATTCGCCGGGGAGGGCTAAATTGTGTATGAGTGTTAATCGCCTTTGAGTGTTTTTATGTTTTGATCTTTGGAACTCTCACCCAATTTTCTCGACTTGCACTTGATTGGTTCTTAGATCACATTAGAATCGTCTTGTGTTTGAGAATTCTCTTGCATAGATCACATTTTCATAATTAGAATTCTCATTTTCAGAATATGAATGAAAAATGTGCATAGATTACATTTGCATACTTTTCAAGTGAATTGTGCATAGATTACAATTGCATAGTTTACATTCTGAAAAATCAATCGTAGATTTAGATCAATTTTCTTTGATTTGAATTTACACAAAATAAAAAATAAAAAATAAATGGTTTGGAATTGATTTGCATTAGTTTTTCTTGATAAAATTAGTGCATTAGAGAATTTGTTATATTTTCTCTTAGTGATCAATTTTTTGCATTGTTGGAAGTGAATGGAAACTCTCTCCTTACTTTAGTTAGGATTCATCGAATTGAAAAGATTACATTATCATATTCGATTGCATTCAGTTGAGTCGGGTCATAACACCATTGGTTTCGTATCCATTTACCCATTTGAGTAATAACAGCCTTAATAACACAGCGCTTAATTAAAATTCATCTAGTAATTTTTACATTTCTAGGGCTCTGAAACACCAACATAGATCAGGCTAGTGTCTTGGAGTAGGAGAGTAATTAACTCTCCAAGACAGTAAAACCAAACAAGTAGCTCATCTTGTGGTAGGATAAATCCAACTGTTTCATTTGTACTCTGGGAAAGCTCCTCTTAAAGGAGAAGCACGAGCTCGTGTCTGAACCAGTGAGGGGATCAATCCCCCCTCGTTGGGAACGACGCCAGACACACACATATTACAAACGGTAAACCTCGGATTAACCATTGTCGAGGAGCCAGGGGTCACTTGTTGGTAAACCTTGGATTATTGTCAAGGAGCCGACAAGGGGATTGAGCTTGATACTCTGCCCTTGCGTGCTGTCGGAGTGTAGACTGTTCCCCCAGGTGCATGTGTTGCTGTTGGTAACCTTAGTGACCATTATCTTTAGGGTTCTACCCAAGGTGACGGTGGAGGGAAGATCCCACTATACCTGGAGCAGACGTCGGCTAGACTCACTTGGATTTTCTGGGGGGTTCACTTCACTCGAGACGGTTAAAGTGGAGGAACTTGGTCCAGTCTATTCATTAAGCAGGTTGCCGGGGTAACTGTTCCACCCGCCACTTCTGTACTGAATCCGGCGATGTTGGGTTTCATCACCAACTAGCGCTTTCGGTCTGGAAGGCTACTGTTTGTGTGTGGTTTGACTCCTAGATTTGATAGCGCGTGTTAATTTGTTTGTTTTTACTTTTAGAGACCATAGGTGTGATTTGTGAATTTTAGTTGTTAGGTGTGAATTGTGAATTGTTAATTTTAGTTTTAAATTGTTAATAAAATTCACTGAAGTTGAATATAATGGCAAATGTTCCAGAATTTATCAACCTAGGAACCCCTCCTAATGAGAATCCTAGTACTTTTCCTTACTTTGGAAATGTTGGTCCTCCTTATATGGCTACTTTGTCATTACCTGGATTTACAATAGGTTTACCGATATGGTTATTTTCAACTTCGTTGGCCCAAAATACTCCAATTGTACCATCTCAACTGGATGCTTCACCTCAACAGAGTTCACCATCTCAACATCACCAACCTTCTGTTGACCCTTTACCTTCTTCGCCTAATTTTTCCTCCTCCATTTCTTCCTCTTCACCTGGTAAAAGCCTTGATGCTAGTAACCAGGAGGCTAAGAAGAAGAAGAAAGGGAAGAAGAAGAAGAAGAAGAAGAAGCAAGATAAGAAAGAAGTCAACCAACCAACCATGGCTATAAGTGTTAGTTGTGTTGAGGAAAATTCCGACATGCATCGTAAACCCAAATACCCTTGCAAGCTTTGTAAGGGTGACCACTTCCTTGTCAATTGTCCTGGTATTCCAAAGGTCTTGGAAGTATGGTCAGAAAAATCTCATCAACTTTCCATTGAACCATCAACCAGTGATAGTCAGGTTCCTGGGAAAAAGGGTAAAGTTAGGTTTCCTTGTAAATTATGCAAAGGGAGTCATCAAACTCACATTTGCCCTCACATGGATGAAGCCTCAACGTTGTTGGAAAACCTTATTGTTCCACAGCAAGAATTTCCAACTGGCTACCGTAAACTTTCTCCCAACCTATCGTCAACTGACAGAGTGATTGATCTAAATTCAAGTACAGTCGATCACACTCTCCCATTGGAGAGTGAAACTCATGTCACTCAGGTTGATGATCAATTAGTTGATCAAGTGGTCGATTCAATTTCACATTCGGTCAATCCCACTTTCTCTTTAGAGAGTGAACTTCATACCACTCAGGTTCTTCTTGTTACATCAAATTCTTCTATGCCGGGGGGCATTTCACCTGTTTCTACAGAACCCCCTCCAAGTACTGAGGTCTTTTCCTTTGATTGGAATAGACTGACAGAACCTCATCTTCCTTCCTCTATCCCTTTCCAAATCATTGTCAAGGCTGGTAGTAGGGACATACATCGTACTTAGGTAGATGAAGGTGCTTCTGTTAGTATTTTATCCTCAACTGTTTGGAAAGCTTTGGGTTCCCCTCAGCTTGCGCCTATTACGCAGAATCTGAAAGCTTTTAACAAAACCATTAGTGAACCTTTAGGGATCCTTCCTAAGTTTTCTATTACCTTGGAAGGTAAAACTATTTGTATTGATCTTATGGTAGTTCGAGGTCCCTTGGATTTCAATTTACTCCTTGGGCGAGACTATGTTTATGCAATGAAAGCTGTCGTATCGACACTCTTTCGCGTGATGTCTTTCCCTCACAATGGCAGTATTGTGACTGTAGACCAGCTTTCGTTCCCTAGTCTTGTCTCAACTACCAATAATATGACACCCCTAAATGTTCCTGATTCTAAAGTGGTATCTACCTCGCCACGGGTTAATTATGTGGCAACTGGTCCCATGTTTTCAGTTACCGATGTAAGTGAGCCTCTCACTGTTTGCTCACCTTCCTTTGATTTAGATCCGGTAATTGACATGGAAAACTCTATGGGATTACTTGAACACGATGTTCTTATCCCTTTTGAGTCCCTTGATATGTGTTCCTTCCAAAGAAGTATTCTTCCTTCTGATGAAGACCTCTTGGAAGCCATGATGAAGGTGTGTCCATTGACATGTCTTTCTTCCAGTTGGAAGCCATGATCAGTGTTTGCGAGGACAGTTCCTTTTCCTGTGCCAACCTCGTTAAAAAATGAAACAGGTGTCAATGAGGAAAGTTCCTTTTACTGTGTCAACCTCGTTAAAAAATGAATCAGTGTGCACGAGGATAGTTTTTTCCTGTATCAACCTCGTTAAAAAATGAAACAGGCTGTCAGAGGATAGTTCTTTTACTGAGTCAACCTCGTTAAAAAATGAATCAGGTAGATTTTAGGATATGTAGGTAGATTGTAGAAAGTAGGGTTTCGAGGAAAGTTCCTTTTACTGTGTCAACCTCGTTAAAAAATGAATCAGTGTGAATGAGGATAGTTCTTGTTACTGAGTCAACCTCATTAAAAAATGAATCAGGTATGAGGATAGTTCTTCTCTTGTGTCAACCTCCTTAAAAATGAAACAACTCCCTTTTCAAGTTAAATATTGAAAGTAAACCTTCATTTCATCCAGCCGGTTGAATGCAATGAAGCCTGGGGGGCATGTACCTCGCTTTGCATCATTATGCTGGGGGCATGCGAACTTTTTGAGCATAGTTCCTTGTCTTGTGTCAACCTCGTGAAAAAATGAAACAAGGGTAGGTTAAGTAGGTAGATTGTAGAGGGTAGTTATGAGCATAGTTCCTTGTCTTGTGTCAAGCTCATTAAAAAATGAATCAAGGATTTTAGAGCATAGTTCCTTGTCTTGTGTCAAGCTCGTTAAAAAATGAATCAAGGTTTTTAGAGTAGAGTTTTTGTTAGGTAGATTGTAGAGGGTAGTTATGAGCATAGTTCCTTATCTTGTGTCAAGCTCGTTTAAAAAATGAAACAAGGGTTTTGAGGATAGTACTTTTCCTGTGTCAACCTCACTAAAAAATGAAACAACTCCCAGAAGTCTTTCCAAGATCTTGAAAGTAAAGCTTCATTCCATCCACCTCATTGAATGAAATGAAGCTTGGGGGGCATGTACCTTGATTTGCATCATTATGCTGGGGGCATGCAAACTTATAACAAGCATAGTTTTTAGTGTAACAGATTGCCCCCTAAAGTGCGAAGCCTAAAATAGATTAGGGTTTTGTATTATCTAGGAAGGGTGAAGCGCTTTATCATTTCAAGGATTATCTCGTGGAGAGCCTGGTCAGAACCTGCAATTTTCAACACAAAATACATGTATAAGATTATATCATCACTGAGGTAGGCATTCCCATACTCAGATTAAAACTTTAACTAACAGACTAACTACTCTGATACAGGAATGATCTTGCAGTACATCATAATCATAGACTTTTGTAGACACAGTATGGGCGCAGCCATCTGTTTGTGATTAGTCTACTTAGATAATGAATACAAAACTCCTCGCAGCCTGGATGGTAGAAACTAGATCCAGGGTCTTCATTTCTACTTCTTGAATTGGTACGATTCTAGCCATGCGAATAAATGAGTTGATGTCGAACATGGTAGAAACCACTTGATTACCAGTCGATGATGTAAACTGTTAACAAGCGTGAGAGAGACCACCAGTAATGTCAATGGTTCTCAAAGTACCCAGTACAATCCATGAGATGTGAATGAATGAGTTGATGTCGAACATTTCACGGAATCCTTTGATCGAAAGTCAATGATGTAAACTGACGTCATAGGCGAGAAACCTGCCATTGATGCATGCAGACTTCAAGGTACTGACGATTTCTAAGTCATCTTTCTAGATAATGTGCTGATGTCGATAGAAAGTGACTCATTGCAGGCAAGCCTACAACACGAAATCATTGTTCAAGTTGAAGAAATGTTGCTGTAAGGACTGACTCAGGGATGGTCAAACGGATGACAAGTATTTTGCAGATGAAAGTTTTACTTGCAGACCTCTTGAACACATAACGACACGACAGATGGCTTGGTGATGAATAATTCAAAGTTAATCCCCGGAACCCGGTTAAAGACTTTCAAAGTGGTTTGATCAACTGTGAGGTAAGGATTTCCCAACCCAGGTGAATGAAAAAGTGTCGTGTTCAAGAGTGGTAATAAAGTTTCTTCTGAGACAAAAGGTAACAAATAGGCTCATTCTTCTCTCTTTTCCCCCACCATTTCTGGCAAGTACCTCTTTATTTTTAACAAGCTTGAGGAGGATAACATATGCTTGATTATAAGCTCATCCTTTGGATGAGTCCAACCTAGTTTTGATTCGAACCCTTGGAAGGAGTGGTTCGTTCCTATTTGTAATTGAACAGGTCCTTTACTGTGAAATGTTTAACGAGCCCAGTATAGGAGAAACTCGGCGTTTTTCAATTTTAGAGAGTCTGAAAAACTTAAGGAGACTCCAAGTTGAACTTTTTCGTAGATTTGTGTCCCTCAAGCCCGAAAAAGTATAAAATAATACCTGGGAGAACCGCTTGATCTTGCGACCAAGGAGTACTTTCATAATTAGTGCCACTGACCTGAAAAGTAAAAAGCGATCATTTCATTCAACTACGGTGGATGAAATGAAGGTTCAAGTACGAGATCATTTGAAAGACCCGACCTAAAATTACGTAAAAAACTGAAATAACTAACCTAAATATACAACTTAACATTTATGAGATCTAGTCAAACTCTCGACTTAATTAGAGGAGGATTTGTTTCCGCTGCACAATTTGTCAGGCGGAAAGAGTCGATTGTGCGGACACAACCAACCTCCCTAGGAGCCTAAGACTCTCTAGTGACAAACAAGACAAACAAGAGCAATCCTTCTCTAAACATGCATTTACTATATGGGAAATCAAGTGTTTAGATCCTACCTGTAATCCAACGCTGTTGTAGCAGTCCAGCTCCGCTGATCCGGATGAGCTCCTCCTTCACTTTGAAACCTGCATACACTAACAATCAAACGATTAAATAGCACTTGATAATCTCATAGAATAAAACATATTTAACACATAGACCAAGGAGTACATGAAACAACTCATAAATAACAAGTTATTGAGAAGAATGAACTCATTTGCATTAATAGGTAACAAAAGGAACAAATACAACCTGAGCCTTGGTGTTGTGCAAGTCCCTTCCAGGGTCCATCAAGAGTTCTCCTTTACTTTGACAAAGTTCACCCACTTCCAAATAGAACAAGCAAAGATGGCAATCTCTCCTCACAAGCTTCTAAATGAGAGTCCTAATTCCTGCAGCATTTACCCTTAGAAATGTGTAGCTTTCAACCTCCTCTCCTTCTGGCCCAATGCCTGTACTTATAGTGCTCAAGAGGAAGTTAATCAGGTCCACCATCAATGGGATAATCCCCTCTTTGGATGGGATAGCTCCCCTATTGATGGGATAAGTTCCTCTTTGATAGGAGTGCATGAACCATCTGGAGGCGCTCAATACACGTTGAACAACCTTCTAGAATGCTCTAGAAATGACCACAAGTGACTTTTTAAAGATGAAACTTGCGCATTTTAACCTTTTCAGGGGGACGCACCTGCACCTTTACATACAGAGCGTCCAAATACGCAGTTTTTGTGAACATTGGGTGTGTCCCCGCAGGTAAGGTTGAGAGAACCTGCGTCGCCAGAGATAAATACATTTAGAAAGACTTTCTCTCTTTTTTGGAGTTTGACATGGGAAGCAGAGGCATAAGACTTGCCTAAGAGGGTAGCATGACTGTTGATAGAGTCATCCTAACTGTAAATGGTCATGGTGACATTTTTTAGTGTAACAGGTCGTTCGGCCAAGGGTCACCGGCCCCTTAGCTTTTTCGGGTTTGGATGGAGGTTTGATATTCTTTTCTGGTTTTTTCTGCTTAGTCATGCACTCAAATAAACTACCAAATTCTATTCAAACAAAGTAAAAACAAATCTGTTAGGAAAGCGGACAGTGGAGCAGGGCTTTTACATGCTCCACACGCAGGTTCTTACCTTCCGTTTTTAAGATCCAACTCTCCCCTAGCAGGTTCGTACACTACTCTGGAAAAGCAAATGGCTACACTCTTTCCCCGGCAACGGCGCCAAAATGTGGAGCTATAAAAAGGGTCTCTTTCACCTCTAATTATCTCACATTAATATGTCAATCCGGGAGCGTTTGGTTATTACAAAGAGTGACTCAATCCGAGGCTATTTGTCAGAGTAATGCTAGTAGTACAGCGTTCTACAAAAATACAAGAGTAAACGGATGCTTGCCTATAACTAAGTTACTTCAAATGACTAAAGCACACACTCTTAAAACTGATCAGTCAAGGGTTCGGTGACGATAACCCATCCCTTTGGAAACTGACGGAAAGGAAATAAAAGCAAAGAAAATCACATATTCAGAAAACCAGGTAACTTACCAGTCAAGGGTTCGGCAGCAATAGCCCATCCCTTTGGAAACTGATGGAAAGGAAATTAGAGCATGGATCACGGGTCTGGGAGCGAGGCAGTGAATGCCGAGGCTCACTACAGCCTTGGATCGTCTCTCACACCAAAATAACAAATGCAAGTAAATGGAACGGCAAATAGCAAAATGGAACAGCAAATAAAGAATTGAACGGAAAATCTGGAATGGAACAGCAATAATAAAATGGAACAGCAATCGAACAACTAAGTCTCGCGAGTCATAACCAAACTTAATCTATTAACCCAAATGCACTCTTCACAATCAAATATCAATCTCTCACTCTTAAGGCAAATCAAGCAGAATTCACTAATGGAACAGCACCAATAGATCATACACACGTAACATGCTGGAATAGTTATCTGATCAATCTTAATTTAACAACATTATTTCTGAATACAACTTCGAATGAATCTATGACGTAAATGTTCAGTACAAGAGCTCTGTAACGAGACGGTAATAATATTCGGCCAAGACTAATAATCATTCAATCAACTCTGAAAGGATCAGTAATATAATGCAGAGTCAATACACAATTCTATCTGTAAAAACCTTAATGGATTAATCTTAACAGAGCATGTAATGGCGATTCATAAAGCATGTCAGATTACCAGATAACAACAATAAGCAAACCATGCAGAAATCAAATTGTAGTGGTACAGAAGCAAGTGTCCTCCGGGGCCGGGCCCTTAGCCTCAAGGGTACACCGCTTTGAGTTAATTCAGATGCAGAGATATGGTAATCACCAAGTTTATATTAACACATGAGACAAAAGTACAATGAACCAGTTCTTAACGAGACTCGATGATCAAAGTTGATCTTTTACAGAAAATTACATAAAAGTATATATGTCCCCTTGGTTAACAGTGTTGTCCCCTTATATAAAGGTGACGGCGGAGATGTCTAAGTAACAAGATAAATAAAGCAGTGATCCCTCAGGATCAAAGATCCTGAGGGATTCGCCAAACTATCAATCCTTAATCTTTTCTTTTCTTCTCCGCCGAGCTGGTGTCTTCTCCTCCTTTTCCGAGCCGATTTGCTCTGATCTGCTTAGCCTTGTTTGCATTCGGTTTCCCTTCAAAGGGACAACAATTATCTCGTCTTTATCTTTTCCTTCGGAATGGCAATTCTTCGTGTTCACCCTTTCCTGCACAGAAGAATAACAATTATCAGTGATTAAGTCTTGCATATAATTCACATGTTTTGTTATAATTCTTTATTGTTTTCCAGATTCATGATGCAAAAAAGGTTTACAAATTCTACTGAAAAGCTATTGAAATGATCATCAAAAGCATACCTTTTTGGTACTCCACAGGGGTGTTGGACGATTCCGAGGTAAGTTACCTTTCAAATGCTTTGCTTGTGGAAGAGTCGGTCACTATGCTGCCAAATGTCCTCATAAGGATAAGATTGACAAGGGGAAGGAACTTGTTAGATGGAACAAGAAACAGAATGCAAATAAGAAAAGCTATTACACTCATGAAGATAGTGATGGACTTTCAAATAGTGACGAAGATGAACGAGGTAATAATTATAAACTTTTAATGGCTTTTGAAGATGATGATTACATGGATGCTATAGATGAAGAAGGTCTTTATGAAGAGATTTCTAAACTCAAAATTTGTTTAGAAGAAAAAAATGTGATTATTGATTCTCTCCAATGTCAACTGGCTGAAAGGGAAAAACATCATGAAAAATTGGAATGTGAAATTGTTGGTCTTAAAAAAGAGATTAAGAAAACAAAATCTCTTAATCTTAAATTTGTTAAAGGATCTGAAACTCTGGATGAGATTATCAATGTGCAGCGTTCTCCACTAATCAAGACAGGTCTGGGATATAATGGAGAAGCATCTCAAGCATCCACCTCCAAAATTTATCTTGATGCAGCAAGGAGGAGCGAGCAAAGGACTAATAGAAATCATCAGGTAAAACAGGGACAGTTTACCTCAAGAATGAACAAAGACTATCAAGAAAATCAGGGGAAATCTACCTTAAGGACAAACAAAAGCCACAAACAGCCACAGGTAAAACCTTCCCAATTTGCCTCAAGAATGGATGTCAGTAGAAACTACAATCGGTTGGTTGATAGATTTGATAATCGCAGGAGTTTCTTCAATTGCCAATGTTTCTCTTGCCATAACTTTGGTCACAAAGCAGCTCAATGTGTTGCCTATAAGACAATCATGACTAGAGAAGCTCAAAAACAAAGAAGTATGACTGGAATCACGAAAAGGACCTATAACAACTTTTCCGTCCTTGAAAGTGAAATTGAATGCTCTATTTGTAATAACTTCGGTCATGAAGATTTTGAATGCAGGAGCAGGTTTCGGAAGACAACTCAGAAGGAACAAACCTCAAATGACAGAACATGGAGAATGAAGGAACCGCAACCAGAAAGATGTGGGATAGCTTTATATGCAGAAGGACAGGAAAATCAATGGTACATCAGCAGTGGATGTTCGAAGCATATGATAGGTGATAAAGAAAAACTTCAATCATATAGTGCTTTAGAAAAAGGAAAGAAAGTTTCTTTTGGAAATGATACCCCTGCAGTCATAAAAGGAAAAGGCACTGTTCAGTTGAAAGAAAAGGTCAAGGCTGGAAATGTTTTGTATGTTGATGGCTTGAAGCATAATCTACTGAGTGTCATTCAGATGTGCGATCAAGGAACTGAGGTAATATTTCAATCAAATGGATGTAGTGTTCGTGATCTTGATACAGGAAAAACAGTCATCAAAGGCATAAGAACTCCAAATAATTTATAAATTTTTGAAGAAGGACAAGAAAAATGCTATTTGAACAAGAATGATGAACACTGGTTATGGCACCGGAGGTTGGGGCATCTAAGATTTTCACAGATAAGGAAAGCATGCAAATACCAGGCAGTTAGTGGTCTTCCAGACATCAGAATTCCAGACAATACAATATGCAAATCATGCCAGTTTGGTAAGCAAACCAAAACTAACTTCCCTGAGAAGGAAGGATCAGCTAGTAGGCCTCTTGAACTAGTCCATACAGATGTATGTGGTCCATATAGGAAAAGGTCACCTCGAGGAGAAGAATACTTTATATTATTCATTGACGACTTCTCCAAGATGGTTTGGATAGGACTTATGAAGCACAAAGACGAAGCCTTCGAAAAATTCAAATCTTTCAAAGCCTTGGTTGAAAACGAATCAGATCACAAAATTAAGTGCCTCAGGTCTGATAGAGGTGGGGAGTTTACCTCAAATGAATTTTTCGATTTTTGTGAAGAACATGGAATAAGAAGGGAATTCTCTACATCTAGGACTCCTCAGCAAAATGGAGTAGTGGAAAGGATGAACAGAATGGTTCAACAAATGGCTCGTGCTATGCTTGATGAGTCTGGAACTCTCGCAACCTTCTGGGGTGAAGTTGCATTTGATGCGGTTGTTATTCTCAACAAAACAAATGTCCGGATGAACAGCACTCAAACTCCTCATGAGCTCTGGTATGGTGAGACTCCTTCGGTAAAACATTTCAAAATCTTTGGAAGAAAATGCTATATTAAGAATAATGATGAACATCTTGGCAAATTTGAACCTAGATCAGATGAAGGCATTCTCCTTGGTTATTCTCCTCACAGAAAAACATATAAGTGTTACAACAAAATACTTGGAAGAATAGTTGACAGCATTGATGTAGTGGTTGATGAAGAAGGAAACATTCCTAGGCAAGTAAATTATGAAAATATCGAAGAGGATGAAGACCATCCTTCAAATCAAACTAATGATGAAGAAGAACCTCAAGAGGCACCAGAGGAACATATAAGGATAGAAGAGAAGACTCCATCTAGGCACATTTAAAAGAATCATCCAGAATCTCAAATTTTGGGGTAGAAAGAGGCAGGTATACAAACAAGAAGAAAAATTGTAGAAGCCTCAAGCTATTTGGCCTTGCTCTCCTCCACTGAACCACAAAATGTAAAAGAAGCATACAAGGATGAATGTTGGGTCAAGGCAATGGATGAAGAACTTGAGCAGATCAAAAAGAATAACACTTGGGAGTTGGTCCCTAGACCAAAACATAAGAATGTCATAGGGAAAAAATGGATCTTCAAAAATAAGCTGAATGAAAATGGGGAAGTGATTAGAGACAAGGCCAGACTTGTCTGTAAAGGGTATGCTCAACCAGAAGGAATAGACTTTGAAGAAACTTTTGCTCCCGTTGCTAGACTTGAGGCCATCCAAATGTTCCTTGCTCTCTCAAGCTCTCAAAAGTTCAAATTATTTCAAATGGACGTGAAATCAGCCTTTCTGAATGGAGACTTAGAAGAAGAGGTGTACATTGAGCAACCAGATGGTTTCATTCTTGGGAATGATCCAAATCTTGTATGCAGACTAAAAAAGGCTCTTTATGGTCTTAAACAGGCTCCAAGGGCTTGGTACTATCGTTTGGACAAATATCTTCATCAACAAGTATTTTCAAAGGGATCAGCAAATAGCAATCTTTATATAAAAATGGAAAATGACAAATTGATAATACTTGTTGTGTATGTAGATGATATTATCTTTGGTAGCAATGAAGAAGCTATGAGTCAAAGCTTTGCCTTAGTGATGCAGAAATAATTCGAAATGTCTTTACTTGGAGAACTGACATATTTTCTTGGATTGCAAATCCAAAAAAATGAAGGTGGTACCTTTTTGTCTCAAACCAAGTATCTCAAACAGATCTTGAAGAAATATGGCATGGAAGATGAAAAACCAGTATGTACCCCTATGGTTACAAGATGCAGCCTCAGTGCAAATGATGAATCAATAGCAGTGCATCAACCAACCTATAGATCCATGATTGGAAGTCTTCTTTATTTGACAGGCACTCGACCAGACATCATGCTTGCAGTGGGAATAGTTGGAAGATTTCAGGAAAATCCTAAGGAAACCCATCTTCAGGCAGTAAAGAGAATTTTCAAGTATCTCCAAGGAACTCAAAACTATGGCCTATGGTATCCAAGAGATACAGATCTTACTCTTCATGCTTTTACAGATGCAGATTGGGCTGGAAGTGTGGATGACAGAAAAAGAACAAGTGGTGGTGCATTCTTTATGGGTTCCAGATTAGTATCTTGGTTTAGCAAGAAACAGAGTTCGATTGCTTTATCTACAGCTGAAGCGGAATATGTGGTTGTTGCTTCTTGCTGCACTCAACTCCTTTGGATGATGCAAACCTTGTAGGATTTTCAGATCACTTGTACACCACCTATCTCCATCTTATGTGATAATACAAGTGCAATCAACATTTCAAAGAACCCAGTCATGCATTCAAAGACCAAGCACATACCGATCAAGTATCACTTTCTCTGGGAACAAGTGTTGGAACAAAAGGTCAAATTGGAGTATGTTCCTTCTAAGGAACAAGTTGCTGATATTCTCACCAAACCACTGTCCAGGGAAACTTTTGAATACCTCAGACAGAAGATGGGAGTAGTTGATGCATCATCTTGCTGTTAAAAATTGTTTGTTTCAGAGAAAAATGGGTGTACGCGAGTTGCCTGAGGAGGATCCGCGTACATACGCCAGTTTGGGCAGAGACAGTCGCGTATATGGAGGCTTGATGGATATCAGTAGGGACAGGTGCTGGTTGAAGATATTCTGATATGGGTCTGACAGAGACCATCCGGCATAGGTTCAGGGGGAGCAGATAAACTTCTAATGATGCATTGATGTCATTATCTTGGTTCTAGTACACAGCTGTTGTTGGTTTCAAGTGGAACAAAGGCAGCGGGAGAACAGAAGGAAATCTTGGTTGCTGATCTGAATTGTGATTGACAGATGCTGCTGCTATCAGTTATTGGTGACTTTCATAAGTCTTGCTCTAGATATTTCATTTCTATGTCATGTAACGGCCTATTTTGGTTTCCCCACTACGCCTGGGAAGAATATGTAATGTACTTGGTTGACATATGTAAATTTCTGATGTATCCCCACTTGGTTGGGTGATGGATGTATGTATTGAGTCCTTTGATGATAGGAAGGTCCTTTATGTTGTATAAGTCATGTTTCTTCTTGAAGAACATATTTTTGCAGATCTTGCCTACAGTCAGGGGGAGCATGGTTAGCACAGCAGGGCAGAGATTTCAGCATGTACTCAGGGGGAGCACAACCCTTTGCCCTTGATGACAAAGGGGGAGAATGACTTTGAGGATCTTGGGGTTGCCATCAAGTCCAAAGGGGGAGATTGTTGGCATTATGGCACAGGTTTGGAGCTATGGCATAGGTGTTGTCCTTGATGGCAACTCTCTCTGGTGATAGGTCTCAGTTCAGGCTTTTAGAATGAAGGAAAAGACATATACGCAGGTTCACCTAGATGTGAGCTCTCTTAGCTCAAAGCTAAGGGAGATTATTCAGGAGCAGAAGGCTGAGTTAAATGTATTCACCGACAAGTTTCAGAGAGCTCAATGGGTCATAAACTATTTGGAGTAGCGAAACAAACAATTGGAGGATCAACATACAGCCATGGAGTTACAAAACATTTGGCGAAACCACCGAGCTGCCCAAAGGAGGAGGATAGAGTTTACTTCATTAGAGCAGGAGATAGAGGCTAATCGAGAGACTTGGCTCGAGAGGGTCAATATTCACCTTGAGAGGATGTTGGCAAAGGCAAACAAAGACAGCGACATGCTCAGGCACATGAAAAACCATTATTGGGCACAAAATCATGTTTGCAACGCAAGGATCAAAATCGTGAAGGCAAGACTAAGGAGGGCACTAAAACGACGCAAAAGGCATGATAGGCTCCAAATCTTGGCTGAGGCTTCCTTGGCTGAGCATCATACTCCATGATAGAGCTCCAGCCCAAATTTCAAGGAATTTGGAGAAAATTTTTTCAATTTTGAATTTTTTGGCTTCAAAACAGGTTTTTCTGCCCAACGCGTAGTGCCACTTGGCACGCACTTATAATTGGGAGATCCTCTAGAGGAAAAATTTACATTTCTAGATTTTTTATGAAAATTTATGCCTGCTCATGGATTACTTAAGGATTTTATCAAGTTCTGCATTGCCTAAAGGGTCAAAAACACCTTGAAAATGGCCTTTCTGCCACTTTTTCCAAACATAGGTAGCAGTCTTGGGAGATTGGATATTTGGAGGGGAAAATGGACACCAAATCCAGAACTTCTACTTGGGTTGGAAAGTAGATAGGTAGGGCTTTCCAACGAGCTATCATGAGCTAAATTTGGACTTTGGGAAGTGCCTCCAAATCAGCTCCAAAGTGGCGTGACGCATAGAGAATTTGGGCGCGGCGCATAGAGAAATTTACCCTCATTTTCACTCTTCAGCTCAGAAATTCGCCCAGTTTTGATTAGTTTTACTTTTTGATGTAACTATTGATCTACCATGATGTAATTTGATGACCATGATGTAATATTGGCACATTTTTGCTTTTTCTAGAGGATTCATTCACTAAGAAGTGAAAATTAAATGAATGAATCAGTTTCCTAGCATATAGAGGCAAGTTGTTTGATTGCCTAGATTTCAGTTCCTTGTTTAGAATTGGTTCAAACAGCTCCTAGAATGATGATCTCGACCCCTAGAGGTAAGGGAATGGGTTTGGCTTGTCTATATTATGTATCTTCTCAGTCATTTTCAGGGTTGGACACTTGGGATTGCTTGGCACTCCATTGTACATCTGATTTCTACATTTTTGGTAAAGGAAAGACTAGGGTTTTGCATCACTGGTTGGGATCCTTGTGGCTCTGTGTTTTGATGGTGTTTTTATTCATGCAATTGTAAGTTCATTTATGTTTTATGTATGCCATTTCCCTTCTCTTTGAATCTGAATTAAACAAATGAGTGACAAAAGGTAGAATTCATTAGCTTGCTGTGCTCTACCTATTATTTTGTTTAATTTTCAATGTTTTCTTCAGTTTGAAGAGGATTCTTGGTACCCTCTTGCCCTCTTCAGCTCCTCAATGGTCTTTTCTATCCATTCATTTAATCTAAAGCATCAAAACTTCTGCCTACCTTGCCCCAACCAGAACTCTGCAATAATTTGGCCTCATCCCCGGACCCAAATTTGTCTTTCCCTTTTTCCAACAAAACCCCCCAAAAATAAAATCAAATCCTTGCACTTCATGCATAGCCTAGAATTAGTTTGTATTTCTATCATCTCCAGCCCCATTGATTATCTTTTGCTGAGATTGACCCAGAGAGAGCCGTCTCCTGTCCTCGTAGGGCTAGCTATGAGGCTGAGCGTGGTTTGATGTGGACCTAGAACCTTGCCTTTTCAGCCTGAGGCAAATCTAGGCTCTAACATAGTGGTGACCATACTGGGAAAGAAAATGGTTTGCTTTTTGATGTCATTTGTTTCATAAGCTACAGACGGAGCCTGAAGTTATGCTAGGTAGCCTTTGAAACGCTTTTGCTTTGCATTAGCAGAAGTAGATAAACGTTGCTTCAGTCAATCTCCGGTCTAGCTTGTAATCGTGACACTTGACTTGTAAATTGACCTAGTACATGTATCAAGCTAGATCTGATGGTTGATGGTAGACAACGATCAGACACCGCAAGGCTGAAATCATTCACCTGGCGACTCCATTCACTAAAAAATATAGAAATAAATCATTCACCTGGTGACTCCACTGCAGGAAGATCAGTAGCTTTAAGATTTTCAAGATGGAACGGGTTGCAAGAAGACACGCTCCCATGAGCCAAGATCACATCCCAGGTTTTCCAAATAAAATGCCCAAGGTGGATTGGCTTTAGAATTTTCCTATGTTCAGAAATGTGGAAGGTAATGACGCTTCTCTTCACCTGGTGAAATTTCACATTCATGTGCATAAATTAAAGATCAATTTTCCTGAAGACTGTTTGATGAAAATGTTTATGGCTACTATGGAAGATGAAGCCCAATCTTGGTATGAAATTTTGCCACCTTCTTCTATTTATTGTCTAAAGGATTTTCATACAATATTCTTTGAAAGGTATAAAGAATCTTGTCCATCCTTAATATTAGTGCAGAATTGTTATGAACACGTTAGTAGTTTCATTGAAGATCTTGAGAATTTTTACAGAGATAATGAATTGATGGGCAGAGAAATCATGGAAGCATTGTATGAAAATTCGTTTCAGCAGCATACAGAAATCTTAGAGGATACTTATCAAGATCAGTAGGTTGAAGATTTCCATATTGCTGAAAATGATGAGAGAAGAAGTTTTATTTCAGATCTGGTTGAAATAAAAGATGATACGCAGGAAAATGATGTTCCAATCTCAGATAATGATGATGATAAATCAAATCGAGAGACAGATTGTGATGAGGAAAAACATGTTGTTCTGGATCTCATAATAGAGAGTTGCATTGTTGAGGCTACCTCAAATGAAGAAAACAAAGTTACAGACCTAAATGCTCTCATCCCATTGGAACTAGATCTTCACGAGGAGGTAGTTCATTCCCTCTATGAAAAACAAGATGAGATCTTCGCTCAAGTAAGTGAAAAAGTTTCCTTGAATGAATCATTGGTAGATGATAGAAATGTCATATTTGAGTATCAAGAATCATCCGAAGTTTCTTTTCTTATGATTGATGAATGTAATGAGAAACATGACAATCTGGCTGTTATATCATATGAAGATGATCAAAATAATATTCAGACTACAGAAGATCAAAACATTCAACATTGCCTTTCAGATTCTTCTTCATATGTCTCATGTTTTGAAATGTTTTTCCAAGAGGAGATCTGCTCATCTACTTGTTTAGAATTATTTGAGGACTAGGAACATACTTTTACTGAAGTACATTATGAAGGAAGATCATAATCAAAAGAAAAAGACACCTTGTTTCTTCAGCAGGAGGTAAATCTTCATGTTTTTCAAGATCCAATGGCAAATCTGTTGCAGTCAGTAGTGAAGGTGATTATCGCAGTATTCAGTGATGAAGGAGATAATGGTCAATTAAGTTTATAGATGCCCAGTTACCAGTCTTTATTCTTGACCAGAAGATCTAATCAGGAGAATCAATCAAGGAGGCATCTGCTTAATTAGTTACATTGGAAGGCACACTACACATGATTGCACATATTCCATTAGCAGGCAGTTGGTTGTCATCATGATTTGAAACCCTCGAATCTTGATGGACTGCTGCCATTAAACAAGCTTTGTAAGTTTTTGTTTTAGTTAAGTCTGTCATGAGTCATTTCTTTTTGCATTGAGTCAATTTTTTCAATCATTTTAGTTTCAAAATTGATTCAGTTTGAGTCAAAGTTTTAGTCAATAAATAAGTCAAGTGTCTTGAGCTAATTTTTCAAAATAATGGACTCCATCCCAATGGATGAAGGCACTGTCTATCTCTCCCAGAGATCTGTCATTCTTGGCACCTCCCAGGAGCTACCATGCCCATTGGAGCCAATGTTACAGTTCGTCTTTACATCCCTCCATCAGAGATCATTTCTCTTATTGCATTTCATTTTAGGTGTCTCATACAGTTCATTCATCTGCATTCCATTAGGGGCATGCCATAATCTGACGAAAGGGCCTTGTCACTCATTCCCCTCATGTCATGTACCTACTGGCACAGGTCTTTTCATGAAGGTCCATAAAAATCATTTTCCAATCAATGACAATCAATATTTGGTCTCTTGGTCAGCAAAGGGTCATTTTAGTCATTAGGTCTGGGGTTTAGTGAATTTAGTCTTCAAAGTGTCCAATAATGCCAGTAGGCCAGAGGGAGGTTCTAAACAAGTTTTTATTTCGAAAATCTCATCGTCATATTGCTGGACTATGACTTTTCTTCAAAACTTTGTTTTGAAGAAATTTCGACATTTCGTCTTTTGTAATAAATTATCATTTAAATTTCAAAATTTTCAGTTCTTAGATATTTTAGATGCAGCCCTGGTCATCCTTTGCCAAAACTCAATGCCATCATCCCTGCAAAAAATTCACAAGAATTTCATCATTTTAAGCTAAAAAATCAAAGAGGAAACAAAAAGAACAGAGTTGTATTAAAATGAAAAAGTTCCAAAGCTAAAACATAAGAAAGTGGGTTTTCGAAAAGCAAAAATCAAACCCATCACTGTATAAGACATTTTCATTGTTTGAAACACCATTGGTATGCCAAGAGATCAATTGAAGTGGACTTGAGTTTGGAAAGAGCGAATTTTGTGTTTGAGAGCCAAAACTGTGTGCTGGAAGTGCGCGCGGCGCATTGGAGGAGGTCGCAACGCATATAGGCCACGCGGCGCATTGGGCCGATTTTTGTTGTGTAAATTTTCACTGTCGCGGCGCATCCAAGAGGCGTGGCACACTGGGTTTGTGTGCGGCGCATAGAGCCGACAGGCCAGTTTTATATCACTTCTGTCATCAAAACTCAAATAACACCATTTCTTTTGCTCCAAGTAAGTTCGAGAGTTCTTGCTATTGAATTTAGCTTGTGTAGGGTATTGTTTGGAGGGAAGTTTGAAAGTTTTAAGTTTGAAAATGTAAACCCTATATATATATATCAAAATCTGCTCCTTTGGGTTTTGGAAATTGGTGTTTTGAAAGTATAATTTTGGTGCCAAGTCTCCTCTCCCATTTGTGATCCTTTCCCTTACATAATTCTATCCTTATAGTTAATCCCTATGCCCTAACCTCCCAAACTACTCATATCCCTGTTTCCCATTTTCCCTATCCTAAATCCTACTATTCCCTATCTTTTTCCCTCTCCCATATCACTTGCAAATTACCAAACCCCACATCCCTAAACACAGTCAAGTGACTGTTAACACATTTTAAAAGTTTCACTTGACAAACTCCACCATCCACTTTTCCCACTGTCCCATATTCCTCACAGTCCCTCATTTCCCTGTGGCACATTTGGCATTGAAAACAAAACATCTATTTCTCATTTTCAAACCAAACCAAACACCTACTTGACATACACCTTTGCAGCACCATGACAGACACTGATTCATCATATGAGCAAGACAGTGATTCTACCACAGAGCTTCATGCACCAAGGAGGTCTCGTAGGGGTGGCATACATGTTAGAGAACTGCAAGCCTGCCCACTTGCCATGACATGTTTCAAACAACAATCATGTTTTCAGTATTGTGAATTGATTGCTCAGGTTCAGCATCATCAGGAGTTGGCTCGGTTGTTTGTTTTACATTTGCATGATGGTCAGGTAACTCTTGCTGGTGTAAATTTTACCTTGACACCAGAGACCATTTCTCAGGCAACAGGAATACCGAATATAGGTGAGGAGTGGAACAAAATAATGCAGGTGGAAAGAGCATATTATGAACCATATATCAGGCCTAGCTATATGAGACAGCTCAGCAGGGTGTTCCCTTTCCAGTTTTTGAAAGAATCCTATGCGCCATTGATGAAACTCATTATCAGATACTTCAGTTGTCAAGGCCGCTTTTCACGCCTCTATACATACCATATCAGATTGTTGATGCATTTTACGAGAGTGAGGATGATGAACATTCCATTTTTCATGTGCCGAAACATCGAGAGGATGACCACTCTTGTGCAGAAGAAGACTCCGGAATAGCAGTACAATAGCATTTACCACTATGCACTCATCAAGATCATTGTTGTGCATCAGCGTGGTTTGCAGGGTATCACATGGGAAGATTTCATTTCCCGTGAGTTTTTCATAGCTTCAGCAGCTCATCAGGAGGTTGTCCATCATACAGGTGAACCTTCATATCAGCATGGAGGTCGGGAGGCAGAGACTTCTAGTGTGTCGACATAAGTCACCTATCAGAGAGGCACGAGGGGATTGTTTGTAGCAGCCCGACGAGTACTATCTCCACCTGGGGTGGAAGGGGTCTCGTTTCTATCATCAGCAGCACAGGTATAGGTACAGGACAGAGGCAAGAGGTCTATGCAAGATGAGGGTCCTTCAAGAGGCCAAGACATTGATTTTATCCTCATCGATGATGATGTAAGCTCTCTTAGCTCAAAGCTAAGGGAGATTATTCAGGAGCAGAAGGCTGAGTTAAATGTATTCACCGACAAGTTTCAGAGAGCTCAATGGGTCATAAACTATTTGGAGTAGCGAAACAAACAGTTGGAGGATCAACATACAGCCATGGAGTTACAAAATATTTGGCGAAACCGCCGAGCTGCCCAAAGGAGGAAGATAGAGTTTACTTCATTAGAGCAGGAGATAGAGGCTAATCGAGAGACTTGGCTCGAGAGGGTCAATATTCACCTTGAGAGGATGTTGGCAAAGGCAAACAAAGACAGCGACATGCTTAGGCACATGAAAAACCATTATTGGGCACAAAATCATGTTTGCAACGCAAGGATCAAAATCGTGAAGGCAAGACTAAGGAGGGCACTAAAACGACGCAAAAGGCATGATAGGCTCCAAATCTTGGCTGAGGCTTCCTTGGCTGAGCATCATACTCCATGATAGACCTCCAGCCCAAATTTCAAGGAATTTGGAGAAAATTTGTTCAATTTTGAATTTTTTGGCTTCAAAACAGGTTTTTCTGCGCAACGCGTAGTGCCACTTGGCACGCACTTATAATTGGGAGATCCTCTAGAGGAAAACTTTACATTTCTAGATTTTTTATGAAAATTTATGCATGCTCATGGATTACTTAAGGATTTCATCAAGTTCTGGGTTGCCTAAAGGGTCAAAAACAGCTTGAAAATGGCCTTTCTGCCACTTTTTCCACACACAGGAAGCAGTCTTGGGAGATTGGATATTTGGAGGGGAAAATGGACACCAAATCCAGAACTTCCACTGGAGTTGGAAAGTAGACAGGTAGGGCTTTCCAACGAGCTATCATGAGCTAAATTTGGACTTTGGGAAGTGCCTCCAAATCAGCTCCAAAGTGGCGCGACGCATAGAGAATTTGGGCGCGGCGCATAGAGAAATTTAGCCTCATTTTCACTCTTCAGCTCAGAAATTCGCCCAGTTTTGATTAGTTTTACTTTTTGATGTAACTATTGATCTACCATGATGTAATTTGATTACCATGATGTAATATTGGCACATTTTTGCTTTTTCTAGAGGATTCATTCACTAAGAAGTGAAAATTAAATGAATGAATCAGTTTCCTAGCATATAGAGGCAAGTTGTTTGATTGCCTAGATTTCAGTTCCTTGTTTAGAATTGGTTCAAACAGCTCCTAGAATGATGATCTCAACCCCTAGAGGTAAGCGAATGGGTTTGGCTTGTCTATATTATGTATCTTCTCAGTCATTTTCAGGGTTGGACACTTGGGATTGCTTGGCACTCCATTGTACATCTGATTTCTACATTTTTGGTAAAGGAAAGACTAGGGTTTTGCATCACTGGTTGGGATCCTTGTGGCTCTGTGTTTTGATGGTGTTTTTATTCATGCAATTGTAAGTTCATTTATGTTTTATGTATGCCATTTCCCTTCTCTTTGAATCTGAATTAAACAAATGAGTGACAAAAGGTAGAATTCATTAGCTTGTTGTGCTCTACCTGTTATTTTGTTTAATTTTCAATGTTTTCTTCAGTTTGAAGAGGATTCTTGGTACCCTCTTGCCCTCTTCAGCTCCTCAATGGTCTTTTCTATCCATTCATTTAATCTAAAGCATCAAAACTTCTGCCTACCTTGCCCCAACCAGAACTCTGCAATAATTTGGCCTCATCCCCGGACCCAAATTTGTCTTTCCCTTTTTCCAACAAAACCCCCCAAAAATAAAATCAAATCCTTGCACTTCATGCATAGCCTATAATTAGTTTGTATTTCTATCATCTCCAGCCCCATTGATTATCTTTTGCTGAGATTGACCCGGAGAGAGCCCTCTCCTATCCTCGTAGGGCTAGCTACGAGGCTGAGAGTGGTTTGATGTGAACCTAGAACCTTGCCTTTTCAGCCTGAGGCAAATCTAGGCTCTAACACCTACTAGGGAATATGAAGGTATTTTGCACATGAAAAAATAGTTATTACTGTGGGTATGTTTTCACTTAAAATTAAACCATAAAATTGTAAACTAGTAACATTAAAAGTAACAATTAATGACCATCAATATCCACCTCGATCAACTCTTGATCATTTTTCTTTAATGTTTTCTCCTTTATCTTCAATTGTATTTCACAATATAATAAAATGCTCCAAATATTGTGTTTGATCCTCACTATACTCTTTCTTTTGAGATAAGTCCATCATATTTTTCATTTACTTCTGCAAGATGGAGTTCAATGTCTTTAAATATTTTCTAATGAATTTATTATATTTTCTATTCCTTCTCCTTTTGAAGCTAAATTTTAATGTTACACATCAAATTATTTCATTATTTTGCAATTAATTCTTGATATGTAAATTGCCATGGATATTCCATAGAAGCAATTCATTATAATATATTGTACAAGATTCAACAATCTCAATATTATACAATGTTTTACTTTAGATCTAGATTTAATATTACTAGCTAAGTGCAATGCTAAAATAAACTATAATTAAAATGAAAGAATTTAAAACTTAAAAATGACATAAGTCGACACTAAAAATGAAATAAGCTAAATCAAATCACACACCATCCACATAATGAACACAATATGTGCTATGGGGATGCCTAATGCATAAAAAAAACTAGCTAGAAGGTGAGGACTATACCTCGTTGTGTTCTTCTCAATTATAAAATGAAAATGTAAAGAATGTGCACTCTCTATGGCGTTGACATGGATGTTATGACCTCCATGGATAATGAACTATATTTAACTTCCTCTACTTTGATTTAATATGCCACTACCAATTCTTTTTCTCAAGTTTGGAACAATAATAAATATAATATTGAAACCTCTTTCTCCCAGTGGCTTAGTATTTTAACAATGTCCTAATAATAACCTATGATTAAGGTTAGGGTTTTAAAATGCCTAAATTCCTTAATAGGGTTAGCATTTTGGACCCTCTAGGATATTTTTAAACATGGAAATATGACTAGCTTCACATTTGTAACTAATGGAAGTTGACATGTCATCCATTTAACACCACCATGATTAATAAGATAAATCAATTTGAGGTAGGCATATCTTCCTGATATGAGCTATGACTAGGAGCTTAGTTTATATGTTTTTGACCTCACCAAAAATGATGAGTATACCACAATAAGCCTACCTTATGAATAAGCAGCGTACTTTATTCAAAATGTTCATTAATTCAATGATTTTGGTAATCTTTGATAGAACGAATTTTCTCAATTTCCCATTATTCATATTCTTTGATACATTGAAAATTTATCTCAAAATGTTGTTAAATCTACCAATGCAAATTTATTACAAGAATGGATTGCATGGTCATTATGAGAATGAATTTACAGTACTCAAACTTTTAATTATTGAAATTTGGGTCCAAATGTCTTAGTGAGATAACGCCTCAATCTTGGGAGTTATCTCATAATACATCCCGTAAGTGGAGAGGAGTAATGTGGTGTCGTATGTATTTTGAACATAAAGTAATGATGTTCTTGAATATTAAAGTTGAAAATAATGATGATTTAGGGAGAGTATTAACCTGAGGTCGTTGACTTTCTTTGGTAGAAATAGTTATCTTCATTCTCTCACAATTCTCTGGACCTTTAAAAGTACTACATTTGCCGGTAATGCACCCCTACATAATAGATGAATACTAGCTCAAATATTGTGTAGTTAAGACAAGGCCCATATTGGAATAACTGAAACAATTTCGAGGGGCATATGTTAAGAATTTTCAAAATAGCATCCAATTTCCACATAGTTATAGTGTCAAACAACTTCTAGTTAAGTGAGAGTCTATGTTTTCTCTAGGCAGAAGTTTCATGAGTCCGTGTAGAGACAATTTCATCAGAATACATTGGGGACAAATATCAATCTGAAAAAATTGGGATTATATGTGGAGATTTTAAATTTATTAAAACATGTTATTATTAAGAGTCACCTTATGTTAAATGGTTGAACATTTGTGTTTTTTCTCTTTAAATCTAGAAACAACATTGAAAACACTCGGGGAAAGAGAGAAAGATATGTGACCCCAACAAATTATGTAGATTTAATTCAAACTAATATCCCATTTCTTTTAATAAATAGTAGAAGGCATCTCTTACTTGGGAAAATAAATCACGGATATTTTTCAATTTTAAATTTATTTTCTTCAAATTTTGACTATTAATTTTGAAAAGGTTTAAAGTATTTATAGGATTAGTGAAAAATTTTGTAATATTTATAGTTGGTTCATAAAAAGTATATATAGAGTTGTAATTGACTTTGAATTATTAACCATATATATTATAATTTGTAATAAGTTTGTGTAAATTTTATTGTATATTTTTAAAAAATTGCTATATATTTTATTATAAATATATAATATAATGAATTCATAATTTTGAATAAGTTTTATTTAAATTATTATTTATTTATTATGTTGTGAATTTCATATTTTATTATTATGATGATTTAGAATAGATATAAATGATAATAAATATCATTTGAGAAAATATTATAGTTTAGAGTAAAATTTGTTTTATGTAATTTATTGTGATTAGATGTGCTTTACAACTTAGTATAAGGATATGTGTGTAATGTAAGTAATGCAATATAATGTAAATATTTTTGTCATCATTTTTTAACGTTAACTCTATTACAACTAAAAATAAATGTATAATCAAAAAATATACATTTTACAATTTCATATAAATATTAATAATTATCTAAATTTCACATCGCTTTATATCAAAATATTCGCATTTTTAATTTGATTAAAATCTTGATTTAATCTCTATGGAATTGCAATGGAATTTTTTAGTAGTAGTGAGGATATGTAGTTTAGATATACGTTAAAAGTAATTATAATTGTTTTTCTTTTAAATTTAATTAAAAAAATTAGAAAATTAAATTAAAACAAAATATATTTTAATTGTGAAAGTATTTATGGTTTTTGGGTATGTGGTATTTATAAGCCATGGTATTATAGCAAAGACTATTTACAAGCTAATAATATACATGGTAAAGTGGTTGTAAATATGTGTGGATTGAGTCAACATTTGAATATTGACACTCATTTAGGGACACTACAATATCTGTGCCATAAACATATGTTAAACAATACATTAAATAGTATATATATATATATATATATATATATATCATTCTAACTTATAGAAGAAATGTTATTTTTTACTAGAATCTGGTGATAAAATTTCAAGAAAGATTGTGAATTTTTTATGCTTAAAATACATTTTTGAATGCATAAATGGATTCAATACTCTAAAAAAACCTTGGGACACTTGAATTCTATAGATTATGGTTTACATTACTTTATAACATGGAAATTACCAATTAAATTGTCTCCCACTGACATTTAATAGTCTATATATATATATAAATAATATTTTTCCACATCTTTGTATATTTAATTTTATTTTTGAATTTTAATTACCCAAATTTATAGTTTTAGCCTTATATAAGTTTACAACTACAATTGTTGCTAAACTTCTTATATTAATCTCTTATATATTAATTATTAATAATAATTTTTTTTGTATTTGAGATTTCTGCGAGTCTCATGTTTATGCAAATTTTCTTCCGGATCCATCGCATTCAATTTCTTTTTTGATCAACGTTTCGAACCATCAACAGTGGTTCATCTTTAGGATGTGAAAGAATTGTTGAAAGACTGGTCTTATTTCTCAAATATATAGAGATGTGTGAGATGCTTAGCCGACAGAATCTTTAAATTATTCTTAATTGTCCTATTTAAATGTATTTGTGTTAATTGTTTCATGTTTTGATTTTGTATTAATTGTTTTAATTTAATTAATTTAATTATATTCATTTTTAATTAATTATTTATTTTAAATATTTTAATTTTAATTAATTTATAAATTCAAATTCAAATTAAAATACATACCCAAGTTTATTTATTAATTAAAATTAAATATGTATGTATACATATTTATTTTAAAATTAACTATGTATATGTATTTTAATTAATTATTAATTTTAAGTGATTATTAATTTTAATTGTTGTTGTTGTTGTTGTTGTTGTTGTAGTAGTAGTAGTAGTAATGATGTGTTGCCCTATTTTAATAGTGTTAATTAATCCTTAAGATATTCTTGTTTTGATGAATAATTCTTTTAATTTTAATTAATTAATTTATTAAAATTAAAATAAAAATACATATCTTTTTTTAATAAATAAACATATTTAATTTTAATAAAAAAAAATATGTATTTTTATTTTAATTTTAATAAATTAATTAATTAAAATTAAAATAATTAAAAGAATTATTCATCAAAACAAGAATATCTTAAGGATTAATTAACACTATTAAAATAGGGCAACGCATCATAAAAATAAAAAAATTAACAATTAAAATTAATAAACAGTTAAAATTAATAATTAATTAAAATAATAATATAATAAATAAAATAAATAGTAGTATAACCATTATAGATGTATTTTAATTTTAATTAATAAAATAATTAAAATACATATACATAGTTAATTTTAAAATAAATATGTATACATACATATTTAATTTTAATTAATAAATGATGATGATGATGATTCCTATGTTGTCTATACTAGATAAAGGAAGCAAATTAGTTTTTAATTCATTTAGAAAGAGATCATTTTTATTTCTATCAAATATTAAGTTCTTTTGGCTGTAAGTATTATTTTCTGTGGGAACTCTATGCATCACAAAATTAAGAGTTATAAGTAAAGGCCTATGATCAGAGTCAGGTTCATGGTCATTTAAAATGTCAAAATTTATTATTTCGTTGTATAATGGGAGATCAGAAATAACGTAGTCTACCACGCTGCTACTAAGTCCATGGATGCAGGTCATCTTGCTGGAATTGGGCCACTTCTTTAGACCATTGCAAATTATGAGATCCTAAGCACTACAGAGCTTGACTAGCTCCGACCCAAACAAATTTTTCCCAAGGTCTTCAGAGCTTCTTTTGTACCTACTAGCCAGAGTAGGGTCTTCGTCTAACCAAAGAGGATTAGGGTTGGAATGATTGCTTAGAATAATAGCTTGGTTGTTTGAAGTTCAAGCATTAAAGTAACCTATTAAAAGGATATTACCGTCATTCCTTAGGCTAGAAATATCATTCTCTAAACCATTGTAAGGGTTTGTTTTGTCTACATTATTCTTCTTATAGAAGTTAGAATTGATGGGGGGGAAATAACATATTGCTATGTAGGACTTTTTATTATTAATGTCTCTGATCTCTATCCAAATATATTGATTGTGAGGGTCGTTTTTATAAATCCTAGCATGAGGGGAGATGTTCTTCTTAATGTAACAAGCTATTCCCCCAATGCCTCTACGGGAGGATCACTTGTTCTAAGTAGACCATAGCGTAAAGCCATCTATGTTAGGGACCTTAGATTCTTCGTGCTCCCAAGTTTCAACAAGCAAAATAATATCAACATCATTTGAAATCCAACTTAGCTTGGGGTCTTCGTTCCATGGGAAGCCCCGACAGTTCCAAGAAAGGATCTGGAGCATGTTTAATTGCTATTGATTACTATCTCGAATAAAGGCTTTTATATTTCTGATTATTGCCCATTTTCCTTCCTTTCTAGCTTCTTTTACCTTTTGAACATCCTTTCTTAATTCTACTTGATCTTCTGGAATGAGATTCATTTATGAATCTTCACGTTCCTTTTAGATGTGAGGTTTTACTAAGTATGTTGTACTTATGATCAGTGGAGCTCACCTTCATGCGGATTAGTCTTCCTTTATTATCGGTTAATTTCCCCAACCTTGTTGCTTCTGTGAGACACACTATTTCAATTTGTAAACTATTATGTAATTTTGTTTGGGCTAAGGCTAAAGTATCCTCATCTACTTCCTCTTTTAAACTGAAGATTATAAGGTTCAGGGCCCTTTTGTTACGTTCGTGGTCTAATTCTATTAATTTTTTCATTTCATATTTAATTGGTTTGGTATCTAACTTATCTACCACATTATTTAGGGTGAGGCGGCTATTAACTTTTTCTTCTAGTTCTTTAATCATGTCTTTCATTTTAATACTCTCTAAAGTATCAGCATCTCCTTGCTGGGATGGTTGGTTAGTATCTTGGTTTTGTTTTTCTATAACCTGCAATCTAGTCTCCATTGCCTCCATTTTATTCTCCAGTAGTTCTATTTTAGTTTCTATTTGTTTTTGGATCGTGTCTTCAAGAGAAAATTTATTTTCCAGCATGGCTTCTAACTCTTTTTGTAGCTTGGCTTCTCTTTCTTCTCTACGTTTCTCTAAAGACTCTATATACTCATAAAGACCTTGTAGAGTAACTGTGCTAAGTCTGCCCTTGGTAATCTTTGGTAACTGTGGTGAAATATTTGTACTTGAAATTATATGAGCAAATATGTATTAGAAAAAGAAAAAGATAAGGAATGTGTGCACCTAATATCAGCAAACCTGACTGCAGATCGCCCGTGGCCACCCTAGCCCACAGACCGAAGAATATATGCAAAGAATATATAGAGTATGTTTTTAACTCTTTCACTGAAGAATGTATGCGAAGAATATATAAAGTACGTGTTTAAATTTTTCACCAAGCCTCAGAACTCTTTCACCGAACTATATATAGAGTACGTGTTTAACTCTTTCACCAAGCCTCGGAACTCTTTCAGCGAAGAATATATAGAGTATGTTCTTAACTCTTTCACCGAGCCTCAGAACTCTTTCACCGAAGAATATATAAAGTACGTGTTTAACTCTTTCACTGAGCCTCAGAACTCTTTCAGCGAAGAATATATAGAGTATGTTTTTAACTCTTTCACTGAGCCTCAGAACTCTTTCACCGAAGAATATATGCGAAGAATATATAGAGTATGTTTTTAACTCTTTCACCGAGCCTCAGAACTCTTTCACCGAAGAATATATGAAGAATATATAAAGTAGGTGTTTAACTCTTTCACCAAACCTCAGAACTCTTTCACCGAAGAATATATGCGAAGAATATATAGAGTATGTTTCTAACTCTTTCACCGAGCCTCGGAACTTTTCCACTGAAGAATATATGCGAAGAATATATAAAGTATGTTTTTAACTCTTTCACCGAGCCTCAGAACTCTTTAAAAATGAATATAATTAAATTAAAACAATTAATACAAAATCAAAACATGAAACAATTAACACAAATACATTTAAATAGGACAATTAAAAATAACTTAAAGAATCTGTCGACTAAGCATCTCACGCATCTCTATATATTTGAGAAATAAGACCAGTCTTTCAACAATTCTTTCACATCCTGAAGATGAACCACTGTTGATGGTTCGAAACGTCGATCAAAAAATAACTTGAATGCGATGGATCTGGAAGAAAATCTACATAAATATTTTTTTTATAATAATTTCCAATAAAATCTGATAATAATGTTGACATCATCCTTACATTGATATTATAAATTATAAATATCTCACATTTTTTCTTTTGATTTCTAGTTTTCCTAATTAATTAGTTCAGAATATTAATTTATTAGCAACTAGCCTAGATCCATCTTAACTTTGGATCTACCAAACCTCGAGAGGATCAATTATCTTTTCAATATAAAAGAGGTTTGCACCTCACAAATATTTCATCCCTCTCCATGCTCAGTAGATCTCGAGTTAGTTAATATGGATCAAGTTAATATGGATCTAGGTTGGTTTGTACATCAAGATTATCACAACATAAAACATGTCATCTATTTCTTGTTAATTCAAATATTTAGTGAAATCAGATTTTTTTATTACTTTAGAATTCATTTTAATTTTATTTTTTAAAGTATAATTGTAATTATAAATATATAAATTATTCTCTGAACACATAAATTATAATTATAAAAATATAAGTTACATTATATAATTTTTATTACATAAAATTGATCATTTAGTCATAATTCACGAAGTTGGTTGAAATACACCATGAAGTACGAGTTTTACACATTAAAACTCACTTTCATCATAGGAAATAATTTATAGAACCACTTCTCTTAAGTTATTTCCATTTATTTATTTTACCCATGTGAGAATAACACATTAATTCATTAATTTTAAGTTTTTCTCATATTTTTACCCATTAATGTGAAAATAATTAAATAAATCATTATTTATTTATTATTCCTTAATTGTCACATCATTCTCAAATAATTTATAAAATCATTTCTTAATTATTATTTATAACTCATTTGATGATTTCATTTAAAAATAGTTAAATAAGGTCATTTTATTTATTAAGTATTTCACCCATTTTTATTAATTAACTCAATTAATCATTATTTTTAACTCAACAAAGGTTATTGACAATTTATGTAACATTTTCCTCTCCCATAAAATAATAAAATACTCATAACATTTAAATCCTGATTTTGTCCAACAAATATTTTATTATTTGACCATATCTAGACTAAGCTACCATTTTATTATAAATAGAGAATTTGTTCTCCACTTTTTTCACCAAGACCATTTCATCATCATTATTTTGATCTTGTATTTTTTGTAGCTCTCCAACAGATTTCCACACTGCCATTCTTCCCACATCACACAACGAGAAAGAAGAAATCAATCTATAGCCACAAGAAGGGGAGAGCTAAGATATCCCACGAAGGAAAACATGGTGACCCTCACTCATGATTTTCCTCCTTTGGTATATTTCATATTTTTGTTGATTACAAACGTTTTTCTATTGGATGCAATTTTGTAATTCCATTTGTATTTTTAGGTTCTTTCTACTATTAAGATCATTCTATTATTTATTTTTTTCCGTATTTGATATTGATATATTTTCCATTATCATTTTAGGGTTTAAAACTCCATTATTGTTGTTAGACTACTTTAAATCATGGTAGGGAGATTTTTTTCTAACCCTTGAGCATATTTATAGCTAAGAAATGACGACCATATTATGGATCTCAGCACATTCATTCCTAGTAGTTTTTTTTGTGAGTTATTTTCCTTTTTCTAGTTTTGGTAAGTTTTTAGTTTAGTGTTGATTTTCTTAAAGAAAATACTATTTTTTTTGTGCATTTCCTATAGGTTATAGGTACCAACAAAATGGAAGATGGAAAAATCTGGACAAGCCTTAGGACCAGAAGTTATGGAGTAACACTACCTCTTGGGAAAATCAGTGCCTAGCCTTCAATAAATGGGGTATGTTCAACAAGAAATGAAACATAGAGGTGTGGTTTTTATACAAAGAAGGAATTAGAGATTACCTAGCCACACAGATTACCTTTCCACACCACTAGTTGTAGACTTTGAAGGAAATACACAAAAGGATGCTAAATCTATAATCAGTCAGTATCATGATAGAGTTTTGTGGTTAGAAATACCATTACCAATTATAGTACCATTGATTTATAAATTCACTAACATACCTCATGGAGGCAACAAAATCCTGAAGACGGTCGAATTCAATGTGTACTCAAAGAATTCATCCGGGGAACATTGGAAAAACATTTCAGGAAGCTTATTATTAGTCAAGTGTAGGACCTTTGAGTTAAATGGTAATGTATAATAGTTTCATTGTGCCTTACTCCTGCAATTCAAACATTAAATGTTAAGCTAAATATGTTGGAAGCCATCAAACAAATATCTAGGCCTGGGAAGCAATACAAATAGACATATCATCTAGCAGACATGATCAAGAACAATTGTAAGGAATTCCGAAACTTGTATAAGGATATTCATTTCCCTTCACTGTTAATTTGGCTTTCTATGTCGCATGTCTCTCTAGTTGTAGAGGCAACATTACTAAGAAGTTATTCCAATTGATGAGAAACATTAAGTGTTTTTCACATAGTTGGTTGGGTATTCCTAAGTCTAGAAACTAGATACTTCACTTACAGTTGGTATCAGATAGATGGAGGATAGATTCATCGGGTCCTACACTACACATCTCATGTTTAGCTGGTTCTTGACTAAACCAAGGTTTAGTGTGTCGATTTATCTGACACCCATCCAAATGAATTTCCATACCAAGATTTAGCCCAACAAATTTTTGTAATTAAGTTAGTAGAAAAAAAAATAGCTTTCCTATTCCATAAGGTTTTTTGTAGTTTGTGATTGAAGTCATACTCCCATTTACAGATCATGAGTAGGAAGAATAAAGGGGGGAAGAAAACTATAATATTCCATTAAAATTCAAATTGGTGTCTCATTTACTAGAGACTTCTAAAAATTCTATGAGCAAGGAAGTGCATACACCAATAGAGGAGGAACAACCTACTAACATCAAATAGCATGAAGTATTGAAGGACATTACCCTAGATGAGGCTAAACTCCAAAAACATTTGGATACCATATCCAAAAAATTATTTGAAGAAACAACAATTAAGGGAAATTTGACAAGGAAGAAGAAGAAAATAAAGGAAAGTTTAGGACCATCATTAGAGCCTAACATTTTACAAACATTAAGCCAAGAAAGGGAAAATTTTATTGAGCCTATTAAATAGAAAATTTTGGTGGAACAGGAAAGGGAAGAACAACAAAAATAGGACATGTAATGGTCGAATCTACCAATTGAGACTTTTCCAAGTAACAATAAAACAACCAAGTAAAGATAAGAAACAAAAAATAAAAAACCCTGAGATTAATCTCATAGTTGAATCCCCACCATATAGTCCAACACTTATTAAACAAGAAGTTGGTAAGCAATAGACAAAGAAGGAATTGTGTACCAATACCCAAGATATATCGTTCGAGCATATTGTATCAACAAACCTAGAGTAAGAATCTAAGGTGAAGGAGGAGAGGGAGTCAGCAACACCACATGACCTACCAAAACAACAACAACAGTAGATAATACAAGGGACAACAATGGGCACCCCACAATAGACAAATAGATCAAATCAGTCAACCTCGGTGGACAAGTTAGCTCAAACTTGGGGTGGGACCGATTAAATGACCCAACGAGTAGAAGAGTGTGGAAAATTTAAATAAACCAAAAGTATCTCCACATATATCCCTATCATATGAATTTAAATGTGCATCAAATAAATAGGTCTTTCATTTATTAGCTCATACATCCGAGGAAAGAGGAATATGAAATAAGAAGGAAGTTCTTGGTGTCATGCATCATCATAAAATGTTGAAAGAATAGGATATCTCGATCAACCATATTAACTTAGGAGTAGAATAACTTCAAATTGAAAAACCAACCCACATTAACTTACTAATATTCAACAATTGGTCCACTAGTTGATATATCATAATATACAAATGAAAGTACAAGTTGACCACTTGTAGTAGAAGGATAAAACATAATGAACTGAACAATTATTGACTATGCTATAGTAGGAGTTTAAGGATTTTGTATTAGTAAATACCAAGCACAAGAAGCCATAGACAAAGCAGATACACTAAGTGTTTTTCTTAACAAATTGCCAACATACTTTTCAAATACATGTAATCAACTAAGGGTATGATAACTATTGATTAAGAGCTTTTCGGCATGGAATATTATTTCCTTTAAACCTTGAGCCATAGTAGCATTATAAAATCATATTGTATAGGAGAAAAAAGTTGAAATCAAACCAATGCATGGGGAGAGAGTGTGGTTGAGATAAAGGAAGAAATCCCAAATGAAGCACTAATGTAGGTGAGTACCTACAAACCATAAATGAGAACATCGAAAAATTGGAGCAATAAGGTACTCCTAACCTACCCACCTTCCAAGAGAGATCCCCATCTAATAAAATCAAGTATTTGGAAAAAAACAAAATCATTGATGTGTAAGCACAACATTGAGTGAAATATTAGTCAACATTTGACAAATAAACATATAGTGAAATTCTAACTCTAGCACCTTCAGTACAACCGACTCCACCTCAACCCAAATTCCATTTTTTTGTAGCCATTATATTGGAATGTGTCCCATCAGTTCAACCAACAAAGTTGACTACTTTAGATTTTGAGGTTGAAGGCTCCAATTGGTTTCCAGGGGAAACATAAAGAAGATTTATTCACATACGAAGCCTTCATGTCGAAATACCCATAATGACAGAGGGCTAACCTGCAGAATCATTCAACCAGCTAGATCAAAATGACAGTCAAGCACAATCATCTCCATCACCATCTACTCGAAAATGAACATCCAACAAAGATATAGCCAAATATTTCCCTTTCTCTCACTCTCTCATTCTATCTTCTTTTGAAATCATTAAGGATAGGGGATATGTTGGAGGGGGTAGTTAACTAAGTCAACTAGCCTAGTAAAGTTGATATACTAAATATGTATTGTAAGGTAGTCGACTCCTTCATCGATTCGATCAACCAAGTCAATTAAGATAATTTAGTTTAGATAGTTAAATTGTTGTAACTATCTACAAGTATATAAATATGTGTGTACTTGAATTTTGTCAAAGGTTGGTTGTCTATTGAGATATATATGTAATACAAACTTGTTATCTTTCGTCAGTTTTCTACTACTTTTGTGTATTTTTGTCTCTTCCATGTGATGCATGTTATGCTTTAATCTTAGTTGATGTTCCACTCTACCAGTAACTAATGCATACTTTTTACTAAACTAGAGCACCCTATAATATAGTTTTAGATATCTTTTACAAAATTGTGTCCTTTAGAAACTATGCCTAAGCATCTAGTGCTATGTCCTTTATGGAAGGTAGCAACTACTCCTTCTCTTGATACAACATGGAGGCCTCGTAGATTTTTAGATTCTTTACATAGATTGAGTTAGAAAGAATTATCTCCCACTTTTTCCAATATCTCAAAAGGAAAATATTGTAGAGTGTTGATCTTCTTACCAAAAGCATGTAGTCCTTTTATTATCAATTGTAACCAAAATTTGTCTCCCACTCTGAATGAATTCATTGTTCTATATTGATCATGTTTGGCCTTATATTTTTCATGTGACTTCATTAGCATCTCTTGTAATTGAAAATGGAATTACCTGATCTTCTCAATAAAAATTCTACTCTCAATGCATCTCTTATGAGGCCCTCCCCCACACCACCTTGTTCTCCATATACAATATCTTGCTAAATTATTCAACTAGGGTAAAATTTCATTTTGGATAGCTAATTTGATGGAGATAATTATTGATTAAATTCATATTTTTGAGAGGGCCAAAATCGATGTAAATATCACTCAAATCGTATAAGGAGAAGTGTGTTTTAGAATTAAAACCCTCTCATGTGCAAATTATCTAGGTTGGCTTCAACATCATGTACGGTCATGAAGCCCAAACGATATGTATTTTCACCCTCATTGATTCATATAAATACAAGATACCTCCATCCTCATTTGGAAATTCATCATCACACAACATATCTTCTCTCTCTTCTTTTTATTGGTTCATATACCTCATATTTGGAATGACTCCTCTCACACGTGCGAATGACAAAAGACACTTTTGATTGGGCTGAGTTGTAGGACTATCGCGGGTCATTAACCAGTGTTGACCAGGGTGACTGTGACTTCATTTGACTATGTTTTTGGGTGGAAATTTTTTTTCCCTAGTCCGAATTGGAGGGCATAAAAAACAAGGAATACTGAGTAGTTTTACTTCTGCTAACTTTCTGGTTTGACCACAGAAAATTGCAGATTATGACAATATAATTTCTCCCTCTTTTGATTGAGTTTGACTAAGGTTTTGAGAGTTGTTTTGGGAATATTTTGACCAGAATTTGAGGTTGAATTTGACTTAAGTAGACCGGGCTCTTAAGGATTGTGTTGGTCATTGGCTGCAGACTAGTTAGGGTTGAGTGCACTACTATTGACTGTTGTTGACTTGGGTAGATTACAGGAAGATCATATTTAACCATTGTTGACTTCATATTTTTTTCTGTGGTTTGGATAGTTGTTTTAATATTGGATATTGACATTGGATATTGGCTAGTCAAAGTTTGACTTTGACTCTTGGCAAGGAAAATTTTAAGGATGGAAGTTTATCTTAAATTTTAGAAACCTTGGTGAATCTTACTAGCCCTAATATGCAAATTGTAAAATGTTTGGAAATGGTTTTGTAAAACCATTTAGATTTCTAATGATTTTATATTAGTCTATATAAAATTTTGCAAATTTTTAGGGTAAATTAATTTTATACTATAAAATGTTGGCGAATCATTTTTAGAAAAAATGGAAATTGGCGAATCTTTTTTTTTTGGGGAAAAGTCATGAAAAATTAGCCCACCTGTGAATATCAACCCCTAAACTTTTCCATGACTCTTGGATCATGTACTTTCTTTGATAAACATTTTAATACAATTTAATATAAGCTGCTTTGCAAGGGTTTTCCCCCTAGTGGGGTTTTTCCCTCGTCATTGACCAAATATTGTGTCTCTTGTCTCTTGGTTTCCTTTCATTGCACATTTGTTTAATTATTCTATCTACTACTACTCTACTGTCATTGAATAATTGAAGAAGTAAATATTTTTATTCGATGCTATCGTATATTGTTGAAGTTATAGGGGCAACATAGAACAAATTGATGAAACATTAACATGGTATCAAAGTTGAGGTGAATACAAGCCCAAGAAATATAGAGAAAAAGCATCCATTTTATAGTAGTTGATCAAAAAAGGGAAAAATATTTTGCTGAAAATTTCTTCCTCTTTCTTCAAGGAGCATGAGAATTTGTGTGACTCATCTAGCTTCGCTACATGGAAATTTAGGTTGGAAATCATAGTTGAAAACAATGATGTTTTGGACTTCATTCAACGAAGAGAACCTGGACCTCTGAAGAATGCTTCCACTGCTTTCAAAAACAAGGATAAAAAGTTGAGTTAAAAGCAAAGAAAATTATAGTTGATGGTTTACAAGATAATCTACTTGTGTATGGTGGAAATTTGAGAGGGTTCTATGGACATGTATGATAAGATATTTGGCATGTATGAAGTCAGCAATTTGAATGAAATCATCTCTTTTAAATATCAACTCAAAGATGTGAAGATTAAAAAAGGAGAATCTGTATAATCATACATTATGAGGATATCTCATCTTAGAGGTAAATTGTAAAAAATTGGGGAAACCACATCTGGCAGGGGATTCGTGGTTGTAACTCTTAGAAGCCTCCCTCCCATTTGGTAAACCTTCATTACTACTATAAGCAACAACAATAGCTTCTTGTCACTTGATGAGCTTGTTGGAAAGCTCACTTAAGAAGAATCAAGGATGATATCTAGAGGAAGAATTCAAGGATCAAAGGAAGGATAACCCACTGCCTACATTGCTCAAGGAAAGAAAAAGAATGCAAATAAAGGAAAGGGAAATCCATCTAAATCTATAATACTTCCTTAATCTAATAAAGATTCCAAGGATTCGAGAAGGCGAGATAGAGATGTTTATTGCAACAATTGTCATCGAAAGGGTTACTATGCTCAAGATTGTCCAGAAAAGAGATATTCTCCAATAAGAAACTCTTCAAGGTTCTATAACAATAACCATGACTTGAACAACAATAGTTCATATGAAAGAAGAGAAAATAGAAGAAGGAATGAAAGAAGAAGGGACTCCCCCAATGATCACGAAGATATATATCATCCTCCAAAGAGGTCAAGGAACTATAGGTATGAAGGAGATGTTGCTAATCAATATGAGTATATTCTCACTTTCACATTAACTATTTCATCTCCTGCAAATTCTTCAGATAGAGTATTGGTTGATAGCGGGGCCTCTCATCACTTGTGTGGATATAAGGAGGTTCTCTCTAATTTGTTAGAGAGGGATACCAATTTGAACAATATTCTTTGTGACAACACCACTCATCACGTAAAGGACTTTGGTTGTTTCAAATGTCACTTGAAATTTGGGGAATATGTCTTGCTTCATGATGTATTATATGTGTCATGATTGAAGAAGAATTTGGTTTCGATATCTTCTTTGGAGGATAAAGGAATGAGGGTTGCATTCATTAAAGGAAAAGTACTTACGTTTCCCATTGAATCCTTTATGATAAAATCCTTCACATTGGGATATAGGTTTGAAGGAATCTATAAATTCACTAAAAGACCCCTTCTAGTTGTGGTCCATACTACAAATAATCAAAGTGAGTTGTAGCACCAAAGGCTAGACCATATACATTATGATTCTCTTCTAAAATTGAAGAATTCGGTCTTTGGGATCCCTGATGTTCAAGCTCAATATGATGGTGTATGCTCTAGGTGTGCTAGTCGAAAGAACACAAGGGGATCATTCCCCTCTAGTGAAAATAAGATGGAGGACATCCTTCATCTCATTCACTCTAATATATTGTTTCTAATTCCCATGCATTCACTCGGGGGTCTTCTTTATTGCATCACCTTCATCAACGATTTCTTAAGGAAGACATGGATATACTATTTGAAGCATAAGGAATAGGCATTGAAAATATTCGAGGAGTTAAAGGCTTTGGTTAAAAATCACACAGGGAAGAAAATAAAGATCTTCGGGTCAGACAATGGTGTGGAATACATCTCAAATGAATTTATAAACTTTTGCAAGAAGGAAGGAATTAATAAGGATACCATTGTGCCCTACACTCCCAAGAATAATGGAGTGGATGAGAAAAATAATAGGTCCATGGTAGATTCTTCCTAAGCCATGCTCCATGATCAAAAGTTTCCAAAGTTACTATATGTTGAAGTAACAAACACAATAGTATATGTTTAAAACATGTTACCTCATTAATATTTGGACAACAAGACTCCCAACAAAGTATTCATAGGTGTCTATCCCAATATTGGTCATATCCATATTTTTGGATGACCCATCTATATACATGTTCCAAAGGACAAAAGAAACATACTAGAAGCTATAGGAAGGAAAGGTATGTTTGTTGGATATAGTGAAGATTATAAAGGATTTAGAATATATATTTCTGGTCAAAGGAAGGGTTAAGTTAGCAAGGATGTAACATTCGATGAAGATGTTTCCCTTAGAAGAGTAAGGGACCTCCATCCACCTCCTCCTCCTAAAGACAAGAATGATGATATGGACATTCTAGAAGGTCCTTTTGTGCCTGAATTTGAGATGGATATTGTTGATGATCCTATGGAGCCTATGGACCCCTTGGATCCTCCTCCAAGTGATCCTCCTACCAGGAAAATAGCACTTTTATTCAAAGACACACTACAAGATTCCAAGAAACATGATGCTACTCATGGAACTTTCAGGGAAAGCAAGAAGCCATGTAGGTACCAAGCATTTGTTGTAGCTATGAGCAATATGATTCAAGTTGAGCCTAGTACCCTTGAAGAAGTCATCAAGGAACAAGTTTGGAAGGATGTAATGGTCAAAGAGTCTATTATGAATAATGATGTATGGGATATTATATCAGGCCGAAGGGAAAATCTGTGGTAACCTCCAAATGGCGCCATAAGATCAAGAATGGGGTTGATAGAAGCATAAGAAAATACAAGGAAAGGTTCATAGCCTATGGATTCTCTCAAAAATAGGGAGTATATTATGATGATATATTTTCTCTTGTGGCTTGATATACAAACATTCATTTGATAGTAGCCCTTGCTACAAGTTACAAGTGGAATCTCCATTAAATGGATGTGAAGAATGCTTTCTTATATGGTTTTCTTCAAGAAGAAGCGTACATTGAACAACCTATAGGATTTGAAGTGCATGACAGGAAAACACGTGTATGTTAATTGAAGAAATCTATCTATGGATTGAAGTAATCCCTCGTGCTTGGTATGCTCGTATTGACAGTTACTTGATATAGTTGGGATTCATAAGGAGAAATTATGATCGAAACTTGTACTTCAAAATGATCCAAGGTATGCCTCTCATTTTGGTATTATATGTCGATGACTTATTCATGACCGGTGTAGACCCTCTCATTCTAGAATGTAAAAGGAACTTGACGTTCGAATTCAAGATGAAAGACCTTGCTTTGATGCACTATTTCATGGGACTATAAGTATGACAAAATCCAAGCGAGATTTTCCTTTCACAAGGAAAATATGTTGTGAAACTTCTAGAGGGATTTGGTATGGTTGAGTGAAAGTCCTTGCCTACACCTATGGAGATGAATTCAAGAAGTTGTGTGAAGAAGTTGCTAGACCAAACCTAGAAAACCCTTATTAAGCATAGATAATTGGTTGGTGCTCTGATGTTTCTCATGAATACTCACCCCAACATATGTTTTACAGTTAACACCTTGAGCCAGTTTATGATCAAGCCTCACCGTGTACATTGGGTCACTTCAAAGCATGTATTCAGATATCTACATAGGACTATTAACCTTGGACTGAGATATGCCACTGGAGATGTTAGAATACATGGATATACATATGCATATTGGGTTAGCAATGTTTTCGACGTAAAGATTACCTCCGCATGTTATTTTATTCTGGGATCTGCCATGATATCATGGATGAGCATGAAGTAGAAATATATATCCCTTACCACTGCTAAGGCCGAGTATATTGCAGCTAGTCTTGTAAGTTTTTGATGAGCCTCGGTATTGCAACAAGAATGTTACAACTCTCAAGGCTATTGACTTTAATTATCAACCCCGGGTTTGTACAAACTTAAGATGTATCGGCACTATATGTGTAGCATACAATGTTTCCTTCCTTTGCTATAATAATGTAATGGAGTGTATGTGTTGAATTAGAATCCTAAACTAATTGAATAAAATAAAATGTTCGAAATGCAACCTTAACCTATTGCAAGAAAGAAAGTACAAGGAAAGAGAATGAAATCAAATGCTAAAACACACCATTTTCTAACTAACTCCTAAGAGGATTTGCTTCAAAAGAATGCTAAGTTAACATTTATGCAATCCTACTGTCCTAAGCATGCAGTTTCAAACCATTAAACCTTCTACTGTTGTGAATGTAAATGAATAAAATAAATTTGTTTTTCTTTTTGTCTTTTTCATGTGAATGTGTGAAATCTAATCTCTTTTGGTGATGTGGTAGGTGGCTTGGAGATGATGGTGAATGGCTAGAACGCTCTGGAGACAAGTAGGGACCCTTTGCTACAGTGATTTCCTACAGGATGTTATAGGATGCTACATTGATTTCCTACAGGATGTTAGAGTGACTTCCTAATTTCCTACAGGATGCTATAGTGATTTCCTACAGGATGCTACAGTGATTTGCTACAGGATCCCCTGATTTCCTATAGGATGTACAGATTTACAATAATTCTTCGAATGACCAAGAAAATAAAATCCAAATTGGATGGTACAAATTTTGGTATTAACTAGGATGTCTTAGGTCCCCATTCTAAGTGGAATCACTCAAAAATACCTCTGTTAACCCATGCAAAAAAATATAAAAATCATTACTAGTCGAAAATCTAGAAATTCGAGAATTAGTGAGCTAGTAAATCTAAAAATTCCTAACCAAATCAATTGTAAATGCAATGGGGTCATTTTTTTTATGAAATAGAATGTTTTTGTGATCTAATGCAAGTCGAACCAACTCAATTGAATCTTTTTAGAATGCTCTAAAAAATAGCATAAATTTCCTGTTCTTTGCTAAAAAGGAGGTCTAACAATCTAGATTTGGGAATAAGAAGATTAATCCAAGTAGCTTAATGATTACTATGAACTTCAAAAAAAATTCGAAGGATCAAATAATGCTTGTGATCCTGCAAAAGAACTTACATCAACCATTTAACTCAATCCTACAACAAGAAATTATTAATCCTAAATGTAGAAATAGAAATGAATAAAAACTAGAGATGCATGTGAATAAGCAATGAAAAGAAGGAAAGAAAATGATACAAAAGGGCTCTGAGGTTCCTGGGATGGCCAAGCCCAAGGGAACTCAGACACCTATGGAGGAGAATAAGATTTAGAATCTGAACATGACACCAATATTCATTATTTTCGTCAATAGAATTACATCCTTGCAAGAAAATGCAATGGCGCTGTAAGAAGACAAGCTCTCTCCATAATAACACTAATTAAAGTATCCCCCTAGAGGAAAATTCGACATGGTACTTATAAAAAATGATTAGGAATCATTCCCCATGAATGGAGGAAGCTTTCCCCACCAAAATCCCTTGATTAGTGGATCTAGTCTCCAATACTAGGAATTTGCATTAAATGGCATGGAACACATTCCTAGATTTTCTAAATCATTTCCTAGAGGAAAATTTGACTTGGTACTTATACAAAATGATTAAGAATCATTCCCCATGAAAGGAGGAAGATTTCCCCACCGAAATCCCTTGATTAGTAGAACACATTCCTAGATTTTCTCAATCATTGGAGTTCCACAATTTGTGCCATAATTCTATAATATCTTGTTGACTTATTATTTATTATTGATCCTCCAGTAATAGGGAACAAGTTCCTAAATTATCTCCTCCTCCAACTCTTCATAATATGCCCAATATTCTCATAATATTCCATGAAAAATAAATAATATTAGGCACAAATATTCAATTATTCATAAACCTTCCTAATGAATATATTAAAGTTAAAAATAAATTATCTAATGCAAAAAGAGAGGTTTAATGTGCTGAAGGATGGTCATAGGACTTAATTTATGTTCTAAATTAGAGGCATGGGCCTTAATTTATGTCTAATTTAGAGGCCCATCATACCTTCTGTTGAAAGTGTTTCTCATCCTATGAGCAACTTAGTGACCTCATTGTGCCTCATCCATGGCCCTGGTGGCCTCTCTCTTCTGCATTAAGAATCTTGGTTGTAAGCTCTGCAAGGACAAGCCCAAAAACATATTTGTCCAAAGAAAAATCATTGTTTCTTGAGACCATCAACTTTCTTTCTTGCCCTTATTCAAGATGAGTTCTTGAATATTTTTTGTTTAGCAAGGTCTTCCATATCCTTATCAACCTTCTGATACCTTGTTGCACCATTTGGGCACCTCTGTAACCTTCAAATTTCCTTTATATGAGAACTAGGACTACCTCCTGTAAGATTTTTTGGTCACTGTAATTCCTACAAGATCATCCGTAGAAAACACAGTCCCTTTGTAAATTGAAGTAAAGGAGTGGAAAAAATGACAGAAATGGTGGAGGAATGAAAGGTAATGAGTGGTAAAATAAAAATGTCAGTGTATTCCTCCTTTGCTCTTTGACCATCCTTCTTGTTGACCTGCAAATGGAAATTTCATGAAAATGGAGAGGATGTGCTCGTTGTTTTTTTTTTCAAGAATGAAATGGGATGGATGAATGATGAATAGATAGTGAATATAAAGTGGATGGAGGGCTTGGAGTGTTATGGTGACCTTGGCCTATGCAAAAAATTCTTCTTTTAATTGCTGTCCTCATTCCTTGAAATCATCACCCTTCATAATTTGACTTTTCAACATTGCATGAGTGAAGGAGTGAGTTGAAATTAACTAGTTGAAGGCAGCTAAGACTGCTAACCAATCCTTATCTTATAAAACCTCATCTCTCATGCATTGAAAACAAATTTCTAACTATAATATGCTCAAGAGAAGAGGTCAAGAATATTGCATACTTGTACCTACCTAATGGTTGTTGGAGAGACATGCATGTTGCTGCTGAGTTGATGCTGATGTGCAGGTGTTGGATGGTGATGCTGATGATCCTGATGCTGCTGCTAAGCTTTGGAGGAGCTTATTTGACCTCTAGATCTCCTTTAAAACTTCTCATTACCAATCTTGTAGGTGTTGTTTTGTATCCTGTAGGTTTACATGACAACGACTTATTTTGTCCATATCTCCCAAATGGTAGACTGGATTGAGCTGAAACTTTTTGAGCATGCTGCCATCATCATTATGCACCTCCCCATAGAAAAAATTTGGTCAATGGATGTATGGATCTCGAGAAAAACTAAAAATGGTTGAAGGTGATGGAGGCCGATTTCCTGGAAACCATGCACTGGAATTTGTTGAAATTGCTTGGGAATGTTACCATCATCCATATTCATCTCCCATGAAAAAACATTTTAAATTGATGCACGGATATTGAGAAAATATAAAAATGGCTAAAGGTGATGGAGGCCAATTTCTTGGAAACCGTGCACTAGAATTTGCTGAAATTGCTTGAGAATGTTACCATCATCCATATGCATCTCCCTTTGAAACAACTTGGCAAATGGATGCATGGTTTTCAAGCTATAGCAAAAAAAAAATTCTGCTCTATGTATTTTTGTATCCTGTAGTAAAACAGAGCATCCTATATTTTTTAGGACAACAAGGAAAATGAGTCATATAAGCTTGAGAATGATGGGTGGATGGTGAAAATAGATGAGGGTGATGGATTGGCATGGCCTTGGCCTTGTTGGAGCATTTGAGTGAAGTAGGAGAAAGTCAAAATTTAACTTCTTTTGACTAGGCTTGACCAATTTTTCTTTTGGTACCAACTTGTTCTTGTTTCTTGCAGATGTTGGAAAGTACATGCATGCATGGAGCAAGGCTTTTTTTATTTTTTCTCTCTTTTTTTTGTTCTAAGCCTACTAGCCGCCTTAATGAGGTTTTCAACTAGTAGGTCTGCCTAGATGCCTCAAATGAGGTTTTCACCAAGGATCTTTTATTTTTTCTCTTTATTCTTTTTCTTCCAACCCATTGACTGCCTCATTGATGTTTTCAATAAATGAGCCAATCTTAGGCACCTCCAAGGAGGTTTTCACCTGAGATTTTTATTTTTTCTTTTATTTTTCATATATATATATATATATATATATATATATATATATATATTATTTTTCAATCCTACCCTACTTGAAAAACAAAATCACTTTCAAGTATAAGAATACTTCTAATGGAGCCATGTGCACATCAAGATGACGGACAAAATGATGTGGAGGCTTGAAATATATGCGGTGACATGTACCTGGATTTTCGAGACCAAATGATTTGAATTTGAAAGGATCAAGCATAGTTGAGGAAGAGAGTGATGTTGCAACTTAGTGACTATCTGGAACCATATTTCAAGATATCTGTGATGTCCTTGGTCCTTTTGATGATCTGGATCATTCTTCATGTCTTCTTCTGCCATGACCTTCAAATCTTCCTCTTTTTTCTTATTGCTCTCTTGAATACATGGAGGATTTGATGGTAACCATGAGAGAGTTCTCTTGATCTCCGATTTTGATGTCTACTCTTCATCAATCACAGCCCATGGTTCTATGGTCTTCTTATTTGAATCTTCTTCTTTTGGATGTGGTCCTTCAATGATATCAAGATGATCTCTTGTTTGCAATACTCTTCCTGATCTATGGTGAATACCATTGATCTCAAGAGGAGATGTTTGGAAGTGGTGTACCTGAGCATTGTAATTGGGTTGAGCTACTATAATGTGTGGGTTTTGGAATCATGGTATAGGTAGTTGAGTGGGAGTGTATATTTGAGATGGATGTGAATGGGGTTGTAGTTGTGGTGGAGGTGAATAGTAGGGATAACATGGAGTTGGGTATGGAGGATATTGAGGAAAATATTGAGGATATTGTGGATGGCTCCCATAAGTTCCTTGCCAACCTTGTTGCCAAGATTGGTTTTGGGGTTGAGATGGCCCATGTTGCCAAGTAAAATGTGTGTTCCAATTACTTTTAGGTGGATATGCATAACCTTGAAATTGGGAATTAGTCTCTTGCATCATATCAAACTGAATAGGCTATCATGGTCCTCTTGGAGCTACATAACATTGCTGCATTGGCAATTGACTTTCTCCATTGTTCTCTTGGTGAACTTCCTTCAACCTTGGGAATGATGGACAATGTTTAATATCATGTGATTCTGCAAATCAACATTTTATTTTACTTCATCTTACATTCTTAACATTTCTACTTGTTTTGTTAGATTGCTAAGAATTTCTGTTTTAAAATCATCAAACAAATTTCCAAGTTTAGCTTGACTTACTGATCTTGATGTTGATTTACCTACTCTTGCTTTTCCTCTTGAAATGTGTTCTCATGTTTCACAAATTTCCTCAAATGATAATTGGTATACATCACCTCCACTCATCATATTAAGGAGATCAATCCATTCATCCCTAATTGTTCTAAGTAAGAGGGTTTTTAGTGTGTTGGATCCTAAATGATGTAGTTTTCCCCTCTTAACATTATACATGAACCTCTATGTTAGATCCTCTAAACTCTCATCTTCTTTTTTATTCATTCTAAATATTTCTTCTTTAAGATCATGATCTTTATATTTTTTTATAAATATATTTTGCATATCATTCCATGATCTTATTTAATTAGTCCCTAAACTCATGAATCATTTAAGAGCTTTATTCTTCAATGTTGTCGAAAACAGTCTAAATTTTCGAGTTTTTAATAAGTAACCATAATATCTACAAACAATTTCAAATTCAAAGAGAAAGATTTCTGGATCCTCTGACCTTAGACCACAAAATTTTGGAAGAAAACATGGAGGGATGTTCTTCATGTGCACACTTCCATCAGTATCTTGAATGGGAAATCTGATAGGATCTTCCTCATTGTCATCATCACCATCAATTTCTTCTACATTCTTCGTCGTCTTCTTCTTCTACCTGCAAAAGTGAATGGTGATATGGTTCTTACTGCACCATGTGATCAAATGGGGGGGTGGTTTGGTGTTGGAGAATTTTTTTTTTGTTTTTATGATTGAATGAAAACTATAATGCAATGCAATTTTCTACTTTTGAAATTAAATATGCCTAATGAATTTTTTTATTTTTTTTTTGCAAAAATTAAAAAGAAATGAATCAAAGAGGAAAGAAAAAAATGCATACTTTGACACTTCCTCGGTAACAGTGCCTAAAAGTGATGAGCCTTGGTAATGCAACAAGAATGTTGCAACTCCCAAGGCTACCAACTTTAATTATCAACTCAAGGATCATATAAACTTAAGAGTTGTCAGCACTATATCTGCGGCATAAAATGTGTCCTTCCTTTGTTGTCATGATGTAATGGAGTGCATGTACTGAAGTAAAATCCTAAACTAATTGCATAAAATGAAATGTCCGAAATGGAACCTTAACCTATTACAAAAAAGAAAGTACAAGGAGAGAGACGGAAATTCAATGCTAAATCACACCATTTCCTAATTAACTACCAAGAAATTATGCTTTGCAATAATGCTAAATTATCATGAACCAAATGCTACTATCTAAGCATGGAGGTAAGAAGCATCAAACATCACTAATGTGTTAGTAAAGGGACTGAAGTAAATCTGTTTTTGTCTTTTCATGCAAAATCAAGTATGCAAACTAATTTGCTTTGGTGACGTGGCAAGTGAATTTAAGTATGTTGGAGGTTGGATGGAAGGGTTAGGATATGGTTGAATGGTGTGGGAGACCCTTAGGAAGATTTTGGTGACTTCCTAGAGGTTTTCTCTCAATTCGGCCTCAAAAAAGGCCATTTCAGGAAAACCTACAGGATCTCAATTCGGCCTCAAAACAGGCCATTTCAGGAAAACCTACAGGATCATCGTCAGTAAAACTACAGGATATAGCCGAGAGAAAAATGTGAAGTTTTGGAGGTGATGGGAGGCCTAGGAAATGTTTGTGATGGGTGGAATGAAATGGGAAAATTCCTAGGATCACTCAAAATTCAAAACCAAAGTCGGGAGATGGATGGATTTTCTCAAAAGGCTTGGAGAAGTTTCCTTGTGAAATGATGAAATTGGTGAGGGTTTAATGACCAAGAAAATCAAATAAAAATTGGATGGGACAATTCTTTTTATTAACTAGGATGTCGTAGGTCCCTATTCCAACTGGAATCACTCAAAAATACCTATGTTAACCCATGCAAAAAAATAAAAAACATTACTAGTCGAAAATCTAGAAATTTAAGAACCAGTGAGCTCGTAAATCTAAGAAATGCCTAACCAAATCAAGTGCAAATGCAATGGGGTAATTTTTGTTATGAACTAGAATGTTTTTTTGATCCAATTCAAGTGTAATAAATTTGATTGAAGCTCATTAGCATGCTCTAAAAAATAGCAGAAATCTACTGTTCTTTGCTAAAAAGGAGGTCCAGCAATCTAGATTTGGGAATAAGAAGACTAATCCAAGCAACTCAATGATTCTTATGAACTTCCAAAGCTTTCCCAAGGATAAAATAATGCTTGTGATCCTGCAAAAGAACTTACATCAACCAATTAATTCAATCCTACAACAAGAAATCATTAATTCTAAATGTAGAAATAGAACGAAACAAAAACTAGAGATGCACGTGAATAAGCAATGAAAAGAAGGAAAGAAAATTATACAAAAGGGTTCTGAGGCTCCTGGGATGGCCAAGCCCAAGGAAAATTAGAGATCTATGGAGGAGAACAAGATTTAGAAGCTGAACATGACACCAATCTTCATTATTTTTATCAATAGAATTACATCCCTACAAGAAAATACAATGGAGCTATAAGAATACAAGCTCTCTCCACAATAACACTAATGAAAATATCCCCCTAGAGGAAAATTTGACATGGTACTTATACAAAATGATTAGGAATTATTCCCCATGAATGGAGGAAGATTTCCCCACCAAAATCCCTTGATTAGTGGATCTAGTCCCCAATACTAGGAATTTGCATTAAATGGTAGGGAACACATTCCTAGATTTTCTCAATCATTCCCTACAGGAAAATTCGACTTGGTACTTATACAAAATGATTAAGAATAATTCCCCATGGATGGAGGAATATTTTACCACTAAAATCCTTTGATTAGTTGATCTTCTCCCTTGATTGGTAGATCTGCTCCCGCGAGTGACCCGAGTTCGATCCCCAGAAACGGTGCCAAAAAGTGATGAGCCTCGGTATCGCAACAAGAATGTTTCAAGTCTCAAGGCTACTAACTTTAATTATCAACCCGGGGTTCGTACAAACTTAAGAGGTATCAGCACTATATGTAAAACATACAATGTGTCCTTCCTTTGCTGTCATAATGTAATGGAGTGTATGTACAGAATTCAAATCCTAAACTAATTGAAGAAAATGAAATGTTTGAAATGGAACCTTAACATATTGCAAGAAAGAAAGTACAAGGAAAGATAATGAAATCAAATGCTAAAACACATCATTTTATAACTAACTCTTAAGAGGTTTTGCTTCAAAAGAATGCTAAGCTAACATGTATGCAATCCTACTATCCTAAGCATGCAGATTCAAACCATCAAACCTTCTACTGCTGTGCAAGTAAATGAATAAAATAAATATGTTTTTATTTTTCTCTTTTTCATGTTAGAGTGTGAAAGCTAATCTCTTTTGGTGATGTGATAGGTGGCTTGGAGATGATGGTGAATGGTGAGAAGGCTTTGGAGGCAAGTAGGGACCCTTTGTTAGCTTCCTAGAGGATTTTTCCTCAATTTGGCCTCAAAATAGGCTTTCCTACAGTTTGCTACAATGATTTCCTACAGGATCCCCTGATTTCCTATAGGATGTACATATTTACAATAATTCATCGAATGACCAAGAAAATCAAATCCAAATTGGATGAAAAAACTTTTGGTATTAACTAGGATGTCTTAGTTCCCCATTCCAAGTGCAATCACTCAAAAAGACCTCTGTTAACCCATGCAAAAATAAATAAAAAACATTACTAGTCGAAAATCTAGAAATTTGAGAACTAGTGAGCTAGTAAATCTAAACAATGCCTAACCAAATCAACTGTAAATGCAATGGGGAAATTTTTTTCTGAGCTAGAATGTTTTTTTGATCTAGTGCAAGTGGAACCAACTCTATTGAAGCTTTTTAGCATGCTCTAAAAAATAGCATAAATTTAATGTTCTTTGGCTAAAAGGAGGCCCAACAATCTAGATTTGGGAATAAGAAGACTAATCCAAGCAGCTCAATGATTACTATGAGCTTCTAGAGCTTTTCCAAATATGAAATAATGCTTTGGATCCTGCAAAAGAACTTACATCAACCATTTAACTCAATCCTACAACAAGAAATTACTAATCCTAAATACATAAATAGAAATGAATAAAAACTAGAGATGCATGTGAATAAGTAATGAAAAGAAGGAAAGAAAATGATTCAAAAGTATGAGGTTTATGGGATGGCCAAGCCCAATTAAAATCAGAGACCTATGTAGGAGAACAAGATTTAGAAGCTGAACATGACACCAATCTTCATTATTTTCGTCAATAGAATTACATCCCTACAAGAAAATACAATGGAGCTATAAGAATACAAGCTCTCTCCACAATAACACTAATCAAAATCTCCCCCTAGAGGAAAATTCGACTTGGTACTTACATAAAATGATTAGGAATAATTCCCCGTGAATGGAGGAAGATTTCCCCACCAAAATCCCTTGATTAGTTGATCTAGTCCCCAATACTAGGAATTTGCATTAAATGGCAGGGAACACATTCCTAGATTTTTTTCAATCATTCCCTAGAGGCAAATTCGACTTGCTACTTATAAAAAATGATTAAGAATCATTCCCCATGAATGGAGGAAGCTTTCCCCACCGAAATCCCTTGATTAGTGGATCTTCTCCCTTGATTAGTGGATCTGCTCCCTTGATTAGTGGAACACATTCCTATATTTTCTCAATCGTTGGAGTTCCACAATTTGTGCCATAATTCCATAATATCTTGTTGACTTATTATTTATTATTGATCCTCCAGTAGTAGGGAACAAGTCCCTAAATTATCTCCTCCTCCAACTCTTCATAATCTACCCAATATTCTCATAATATTCCACAAAAAATAAATAATATTAGGCACAAATATTCAATTATTCATAAATCTTCCTAATGAATATATTAAAATTAAAAATAAGTTATCTTATGCAAAAAGATAGGTTTAATGTGGTGATGGATGGTCATAGGCCTTAATTTATGTTTTAAATTAGAGGCATGGGCCTTAATTTATGTCTAATTTAGAGGCCCATCAGTTATGAAGCATTTTGGTTAAGGAAGCTCTTTGGAGAGATATTCAATCAAGTTATAAACATGCCCGTTATCTATTGTGACAACAAGAGCAGGATTCTTTTGTCATAAAATCTTGTTTTCCACGACAAGTCCAAGCATATAGAGATCAAATATCGTTTTATCCAAGACATGGTGCAGAAAGGAGTCATGAGACTTCATCACTTTTCAACAGAAGAGTAGATAACTAATATCCACACCAAGGATTTCATGAAAGATAATTTAATGGTCTTCATAGAGTATCTTGGACTGATTGAGATGATCCTTTTGAATAAGGGTCTCGGCTGATAAGGAAAACTGAATAGTGCTCTTTCCCCCTAGTTGAGTTCCTAGTGTGTGGAATGGATGTATAGGGATCCTGGGGATGAGAGACCTCTGATTGATAGGATGTTGAGGCTTGGGATCTCCCTTAATTAGAGTATGCCATAGATAGTGTCTTTCCCACACTGTGGGATAACCTCTCCCATCTAGCCAATGGGATGAGGGAATTGGGATAGAGTGTGATCCCTACCCCTTGCAGTAGGTGGATTTCGCCCAAGTTGGTGGATGCATATTTTCTACCGTCTAACTCTTCAAGGTAAAGATGGATGATCAAGGATAATAGGGTAGAGTGTTATCCTTATGTTGATCTCACCTATTGTTGGGGACGGTGGCATAAAGTGTGATCCCTACACTTGGGGTAGGTTGGTATCGTTCATTGTCTTTGGTTTCGAGTGGTAGCCATGGCTCCATGGAGACATTGATGATGATTTCTAGTGGTAGCTGAGTCTTCGTGATGGTGATAGAGACAAGATGGTAGTCGGAGCTCCCCTGCCTTATTTCTTCTTTAGATTCGAGATTGTTCAACATGAGATAAGCATAGACAGGTAGAGATGGTACATGATGACAAGATGACATGATGATCAGTGGAAAGTTATTGACTGGTGGAATTCTCTTTAATTGATAGGGAGTGTTAAATTATGCAACTATGGCCAGATACCACTTTAGATAGCTCATTTTATGGATATAATTATTGCATTAAATTATGCTTTTCGAGAGGACCAAAATCAACCTAAATATCACTCAAATCGGAAACGGAGAAGAGTGTTTTTGAATTAAAACACACTCATGTTCAAATTATCAAGGTCATCTTTAGCATCATGGAGGATCATGAATCCCAAACAACATGTATTTTCACCCTTTTTTATTCATATAAATACAAGAGACCTTCATCCTCATTTGGCACTTCATCATCAAACGACATATATTCTCCCTCTTCCTTTTATTGGTTCATAAAGCTCAAATTTGGAAGGACTCCTCTCACATGTGTGAAGGATAGAAGACAATTTTTATTGGGACGAGTTGCAGGACTATTATAAGGAATTGAACAACATTGACCAGGGTGAATTTGACTTCATTTAATAGTGTTTTTGGGTGGAAAAGTTCATTTTTTCTAGGCTAGATTGGAGGGAACACAAAACGAGAAATTCTAAGCAGTTTGACTGGTGTTGACTTTCTGGTTTTACTGTTCAAAATTTCAAATTGTGACAATAGATTTTCTCCCTCTTTTGATCGATTTTGACCGAGGTTTTGAGGATTGTTTTAGGTAGATTTTTACCAACATTTGAGGCCAAATGTGACTGAAGTAGACTGAGATGCTAAGGACTATGTTGACCATTGACTACAAACTGGTTAGAGTTGGTTATGTTGTTGTTGACTATTGTTTACTTTGGCATATTATAGGATGAACATATTTTACCATTGTTGACTTCATCTCTTTGTCTCTGGTTTAGATAGTTTTTTTATATTGGATATTGACATTATATATTGGCTAGTAAAATTTTGACTTTGACTCTTGGGTTATGCACTCTCGATACTAAACATCTGAAGACAATCTAATAGAAGAAGATTTACAAGGGTTTTCCCCCTACTAGGGCTTTTCCCTGGTCATTGACCAAAGATTGTGTCTCCTGTCTCTTGGTTATCTTTCATTGTGAATTTTTTTTAATTTTTCTATCTACTATTGCTCTATTGTCTTTGTATAATTGAAGAAGTAAATTGTTGAATTGGATTTTATCGGATATCTCCAAAGTGATAGTTGTAGCATAGAACAAATTGATGAAAAAATAACACATCCAATGGTGGAGGTGGAAAATATATGAAGGAATTTTGGAAATCTGACTTCTAATTAGAAGTGTGGATTGATTTTTTATAAAAGCGTTCTATATACAAATCATATTTTTTTCCCAAATATTTGGATACTTATTCTTATAACCCCTCAAAAGCTGCAAAAACGTATTTTTTACTACCTTTTTCTACCTATTTTTTTGTATGGATGGAATGTTGTATATCTTTTCAACTTAGTGTCAATATTCATTCATAATGTAGTAAAAAATGCATTAATAAATCTAGTCTCCCTTTCTGATATGGTGCTCTTTGGTATCCCAAAGTGTACCCAAGCCTATTCAAAGAACATGTTTGTTGCTTATTTCCCTTTAATGGTATTTTTGCATTGCAAGAGAATGCACATCTTGCTAAAGATATCACTACCACAAAAAGATAGTCATGTCTCTTCCTAGTTATTGGTAAATCTCCCATAAAATCCATGAAAATTCTTTCCCAATGTCTAATGGGTACCAATAATGGATGGTATAGACCTTGGTTATTGTTACATAGTTTGTGGGCATGACAAAGTAACATTCTCTAATATACCATGTTACATATTGTTTCATTCTGGGATAGTACACATACCTTTGTAGGGTTGAGACTATATTCTAATAATATAATGTCATGCAATTTTATAGTTGTTAGCCTCTCCATCAAGTTGCAACCATTCACATTTAGGAACACATAGTTTGTTGAAATTGTATGCCATAACCCATTATGGAAATGATAGTTAGGCTCGATGTCACATTTTTCTATATGAATTTGGCCCTAAGACTATTGAAACACCTCCTTGAAGTCATCATATCCTATGTATTCTCATCTATGTTCATAATGGTTAAAGGTATCCATGTGAATTAGAGTTCCCAAGGCTATAATATTGGATGTGGGTGGTAATGAAATAATAAATTCAAACCTATTTGGGTTCCCTTCTTATACTTGATGACCAGATGAAACTATTTTTAAAACCCCATCTACTTGTAATGAATAGTGTTGTAGCTTACTCTAGGCCTACAAGTACTATAGTGGATAGTGATCTATGTTGATGATAATCACCTTTCCCATCAAATAGTGCTTCCAATACTTCATAGCTTCAACCATGGAATACATATCCTTACCATAGTTAGGGTAGTTGAGAACTAATAAATGAAATATTTTATAATGACATGATACAAGCCTTCCTCTCTACATCAAGATTTCTCCCATGACATACTCACTTGCATCTATCTCTGCTTCAAAGGGATTCTACAAGTTTGTTAATGCAAGAATTGGTTCTTGAATACTTTTCATTTTAAAATCATTGAAAGGGATTTTTTATTCTTCCCCCACTGGAAATTGTTACTATTCATTGTTGTGCATGGAGTGGTGCAACTAATATTGAAAAATAAAGATATGAATTCCTATATGTACTATGTGGCCCTGAAAAATATCCCTTCACTGATCACATACCCCAAATACACCATATAATGCTAAAAAAACTCACATTTATTGAGGTTAACAAGCAGTAGATACTTCTTCAAAGTCTCTAACACTTGCATGAGATGTGAGGTGCTCCTTCGAGGTAGCACTATAAACAAAATTATCCAAATAACTATTAGAAATGAATCTAGATATGAACATAATATATCTTTCATCAATCCCATAAATAAAGTTGGTGCATTACATAAACCAAATAACATGACCAACCATTTATACAAACCTTTCCTTGACTTGAAGGTGGTCTTACAAATGTCTTCTTCTTTGACACATACCTAGTAGTATCCTAATTTTAGATCCAACTTTATGAAGTAATTTTTATGCTCTAGTTTGTCTAATAGATCATTAATTATGGGTAGATAGTATTGATTCTTGAGTGTAACTTATTCAAATCGTTGTAATATATACAATACTCCAAGTCTCATCATTCTTGGGTGGAATAATGGGTAGCCCACATGTTGAGTTGCTAAATTGAATCACTCTCTAATACAATTGCTACTACATTTTCTTTGTCACTTCATCGTCTTCTTGAATCGAGAATTTACATAACCCAATAAATGGTAATAGGGAGTTAGGAAATAATTATATTTTATGCTCCACTTCCCTCTTGGGTGGTAGCCCTTTTTCCTCTTAGAAATGAGGAAATATGTAGATACAAAGGAAAGGGTACTCTTTGTGGAGTTACTTGAGACTTGAGACCTGTGACCTATAAGGCTACTACAAATCTTATGCCCTTATGTTCTACTCTCTCACTTCCCACTCCAAGATTTTATGTTCAACTATGGAAAAAATGCAATGACATATAATGGAACACCTTCTCCTCCTAATATCTTGGTATTTAACATTTCCTGATAGACATCTAGGGGTAGGTTTTTTACTTCATGAACCTTCAATTATGGTTAAAATTTTGGATCTTCTAGAATATACTTGAAATTCAAATTTTTACATTTGTATAGCCCCATATGTGTGAGTAATTCGGTTCATGTGGCATCCTATCATGTCATGGTGATTAACGCAATAGGTAAACTTGCAAGAGGCATAAATTTTGCCTGCAAGCTCCAATTAATAAAATGTGTGTTGTTGTAGAGATATCTACATGTAGATCAATATCAAGGAGTTTAATCTAAAGATGAAAACTTCCTAACCCTAAAAGTTTCCATTTGATTTCTCAAATTGATTTGGAAGATTTCAAATCCAATATTTTCAAGCTAGGACCCACCACTAAAATGACCTTCCAAGATTATTCCATTATTTTTTCCACTCTAAAAACATTGACATAAATTAAAAATATTATAATCATCTGATCCTAATCATTTTCCATGAACACCAAAAATTGGAATGAGTGTTCCCTTCACGAAATAATTTTACACATATAAATACATCGAACTTTGTCTTAAGATTGACACACTATTTTAACACACTAACAACCTATTCAGAAAATATCTCAACCACACACCATATAGGATCCAACTAGCTAGAGAGAATCTCTCATATACAACTATATCTACCAACCTCGTAAATATTAGAATAAAAATATTCACATAGAGATAATCTCTACCTCAAATTAACTAATGATCATAATAATCACACCCTTTAATATGATAACACAAGAAAACTAGGATTTATTGATTCCAACACCCCCCCTTGATGAATGTTTTTTCTCAATATCCATCCTATAATGTCTTCATCATCAACTATCACTAGGCCAATATATCAAATTCTCCACCATGAATAAAAAAACCTTCTGGTCGGTAATGTCCTCATATGGTCCATCATAGCACTTACATCTCATACCTCATTCATGTAGACATCACCTTAAATTGCCAATGTCCATATAAAGGAACAACCATCCATCAAAATGCATGGGTACATAATTGCTACAATTGTTGATCTAATAAGATGTCTTGAATGTACATGGTTCACTCAATTTTTTTATGAACTCCCCAAATGCAAAAAAAAAAAATCCATTTTTAAGGCATGTCTTAGAGTCTACAACTAGCATGGTCCATTCATATATAATCCAACCAACATACAACCCAGTCCTAAAATTCTTTAATAAATCCTTAATAGAGGTTCTACACTATACCAAAAAAAATATCGGAATTATTAGGGACTCATGGAAAGGGGTATTAATGCCTATCCAAGCCTTATAACAGTATTCCCTTTACACAAATAGATCAAAAAGAACAATAAGAGATTATCACATGTACAACAAGGGAGGTGAGGTAGCCACTAATGCATACTTATCCAATGAATAACAATGTTTATAGGATAGCATAGAAGTTGTAAGAATGCAAACATAATGAATTTATAGGAGATCTTAATAGTAAGATAAATAATATTCTTGAACAATGTTCCAAAATACCTGCATGTGTGGTACACCGAAAAAACAAGTTGCAATGGCAGAAACTGTCACTTCTTGAGGAAACAAAGGTATACTATCAAACCATAGGAACTAAACAAATGCAATAATTAGATATATAAAATAATGACATAATAAACCATATATACTAGTATATATCCATCTTAACCACAGATCTAGCAAGAATCGAGAGGGATCAAACATCTTGATATGCAAACTTCTTTTAGAATACATAATATGAAAAAAAGTTTGCATCTCAAGATATTTGATCCCTCTTGGCCCTTGATAGATCGATGTTTAAGAAGGATCTATATTGGTTCTCTCTCTCTCTCTAGATTCAACACACATACATATAGCATGTTTATTTTTTCATTGTTTAAATTGCATTTTCAAATGTGTGAATGGATTTCATACTTTGAAAATCCCCTTGGAAACCTGGATCGTGTAAAATACATAGATTAAACTTGTGATTCCAAAAAATCTTTGCTGGATTTCAGACAAAATGCATTGAATATATATATATAATTGGCACAAAATGTAGAATAGACTGAATACTTGAAATGTTTTAACACTCTTAATTTATTTTTTTCAATTACTTTATATAATATAAGCATAGGTTTTTATTTAAACGATATATATTTTATATATAGTGGGCATTGAGATATTTTATTTAACACAGACATAGAAATATCTTATTTATCTACCACATTGTTTATATTAAAATATTTTATTTATTATTAATATATTTTTCAATACGTGTCAATATTACTTAATCATGCATGTTAAAATATTTTATTTACATTATTTTTTTGAATTATTAATATTTTTTAAATACCACATATTAATTTTATATTAAGAATTGAATGAGTTACATATCTACATTTTCTTACTCTCTTATTAGGAAGTAATTGAAGTTCTCTCTCTCTCTCTCTCTCTCTCTCTCTCTCTCTCTCTCTCTCTCTCTCTCTCTCTCTCTTTGTGTGTGTGTGTGTGTGCATGTATACATATATAAGAAGTTGATATTGAAATAAATTAGTTAACATGGATATTCGAGTAGTTTATTTAAGTCTTGTATTGAAATATTTCTTAAAAGTATGGGAATTATACATCTTCCTCACACTCAAATGAAAATATAAGATTTTTTTTATTTTTTTTTAGCCCACGGGGCTTTGGATTGACGGTGAATGGATGCACTATTAAGGCACTCCTTGCGATAGGTCACTGGTTCAAATCCCCCGTGGATGCTTACCTACCAAAAAAAGAAAATATAAGATTTTTTGACTTTTAATTAAATTTATATCACTTTAAAGTTGATATAAAATTATATGACTTCATATAGATATTGAAATATTTTATTTATGGTTGATAGTGGGACTGAAATATTTTTACATCTCCTTCATACTAGATTGTAATATCAACAACGATTCGAGTGAGAATTGACAGTGGGAGTCGATGTTTTATAATGGTTTTAATTAAAACTAATCAAATTTTTATATTCATTCTTTTAGTACAGTGGACAATTTTTTATTTAAAAAATATTTTATTTTTGTTTTAAAATTGAACTTTAGGTTCAACATGGAAGGAAACACATCTCCCTCATACTAGGTTATAGAATGCACCTCTCGGTGTAATAACTAGTCATTTCTAATTACATATATATAATTGATGAAGCATAGAGTGATGATTTGATGCTAACCACCTCCATGAAACTACCTTATTCAGTGGTCTCCATTAGCCTATAACAAGTTTTCCTACTACTCAAGCATCAATAAGGATTATATGAACGAGGATGAGAATGGTTAGTTTTCCCATGTGGCTTCTCCTCACTTAGAGTCTATTGTAGGGAATTGAGGCCAAACCCATCCCCCACAATTTCATGAGGATTCCTCTTGGCAGGATAATGTAATGAATATGCTATGTTGCAATAAGCTACAAGCTAAGGTGTAAATAGAGGTTTTAGCTTGGTTAATGTTTTTCTTTTGAAATGGGAGGATGTTGGGAAGAGGTTTTAGGTATCCCCTAAGGAGGGAAAGGCCCTCTCAATGGGTCATGTATGTTATTTTATTGATCCTTGTAGACTACAAACCACCCATTGGAATTTACTAGTGCTAAAGTAGTTGGCGTGGTGACTTAAAATAACCTCATCCAATATTTTTCAAAGAAAATACAATGGCACCCCCCTATTATTGTAGGGAGATTTATACAACACCATGAAACACCTATCCACCCAATTGTTCACAATAGGTTGGTAGGTGCACCAATCCATGCAAATGTGCTTATTAGTACCTAGAGGCTATGCTATAGTTTTGGGTTCAATAAACAAGATTGAAAAATATTATTTTGAAATGTTTAAATCTTTTATATGTTTTCTATGTAAACCCATCCTATAATACTAAAACATACTTCCTCTATAATAAAAAAAATATATGAGATAACTAGCCTCATTCATTACCAATAGAATAAAATGGTCTCCAATGATGTAGCAAGTAAGAGGCATTATGATTCTTTAGTGTTTCTTAAATCTTGTGTTAGGGTTCTTAATGACTGAAGCCTTGTATCACTTTCAATGTTTTCATTTAGTGGTTTTGGGTTAGGGTTCAATATATCTTCATTCAATGAAAGTGGGTTCAATTTTTGTTGAGATGTGCCCTCCATATGATTTATTTTGTGCATTTAAAGAGGAATAAATATATTTTCATTTGTTTTTATTATTTAAAAAATTATCCATGGAAAAGATTTAGTGAACATACCTTGAACTAATTAATTTAAAAGTAAACATTGGTGTCCTATTAGCATTCAAAGGATCTTCCGACAGCTCCTCAAATCACTCTACCACATCCATAAATGTGTTTTACAATTGTGTGAAATACAACCAATAACACTTTCTTTTTATCAATTTTCATAGTAACATGTGCAATCTTAAGAATGTCTATGCATTCTTAACATGTGCATGTACTTAAAAAACTAAGTTGGCAAGCTATGTTGTAGCATGCATTACAATTGAGGGGCATCAAGGCTATATGAACATGAACATGCATGTTTTAAAGAACATGATCCTACTCCTAGACACCCAATCACCACAAAATCATCCTTCAACTTCTTTTGAACACCCTTAAATCTTATGTAAATGTTATTTCTCCATCTAATGAGTAATGTGACAGTGTCATGAAGCCTAAAATGTTCCTTGCATATAACTTTAATATAATGCAAATTTCCTTGTCTAAGTGGAAAATGCATATATTGTGCTTAGTGATTAAAACATTTGCTTACTTAGAACTGTCAATTATTTATTGGTGGGGATATTGCAATGATTTTATTAAATATTATAAATATTTTTTTATCCATGTAATGAGTAACATGGTAGATTCATGGAGGTTATAATTTTTCTTGCACAAAACTTTAATGCAATGGAAATCCCTCTATTTAAATATCCCATACACAATTTTGTCCTATAATAATTGTTAAACGGAAAATTCACTTCTGTGAAAAAAAGTGAACTCCCTAGATCTAGTGGTATGATGAAGAAACAACATGGGAAAAAAATATCTATGTTTTCCTTATAGAAACTAGAATATGAAAGAAATACCTACCTGGAATGTGTAGTAAGCACTTCTCTTCTCCTTTCTTGTAAGATCCAACTCTAGCTCCAAGTGCTATAAATGTAACCTACAAAATGACTAAAACAAGAAAGAGAACTGCAATATCCACATAGCATAAACTAATGTCTATAATCAATGAGTCAATTGACATTGAAATACATAAGCATCACCATGACACAATTATAGGAAAACATGACGCTTTTTGTATTAATAAATGAAGGAGAGAGTTACAACCATTTATAGATGCTTCACTTTGTAGATGTCTCCCCAATTCTCTTGTCCTTCCTTACCACAAAGCAAACCTTCAAACTCAAACTTAATGCATTAATGGATGATGATCTCTTAAGCTCAAAGTAGTAGCATGAGGGAACTAGTAACCTCCAAAGGCCAACCCAGACTCTATGGGAGGTGGTGAATTTATAAGGTAAAAGTGGTAGTTTAGGATTTACCAATCTAGGATTTAGATCCACATATGAAGGAGTATAAGCTCTAAAGATAAGAGATAGGACCCCTAGGGTAGGAATTCGAGATCTCTATTAATGGTAAATGGTTAAATCCACCTTAGAAGCTTTTGGAAGGAGAAATTTCCTATATATATTTTATTTTTCTGGAAATTCAAGAACCATCACACCTGTAAAGGAGAGAAACCTATGATGGTTAGTGGAGGTGCTCAGTTATTCAACTTGCAACCATTGCAAGTGGACTGAATTGCAAGGTGTGATGGAGCCAAAAACATCATTTTTGTGTTGATTGACCCAAAAACTCAGACTTTTTTGAGAATTAATTCTTAGGTATTTACAAAAGGATAATTAAAAGGTTTTAAGGATGTTGATTGATCTGGTTTTTAGGCCTTTTGAGTGAATGCGACAAAATGACCTGTAATAGATTTCCCCCCTAAAGTACAAAGTCAGGAGTAGTTGCGAAGGACTGAAGTTCTTTACTTTATGATAAGTCCAGATCAAGAATATATTGGTAGAGATCATTATTTGTTACAATACATATTATCATCACAATATCATTGTTGATGGAGGCATACCCATACTTAGAATATAAGCCAATATACATGTAAAATGATCAAGAAGTCTCATCCATTGATGATAGTGTGGAACCATGCTTGGATGACTGTATGAATGATCATAGCCATCAAACCTTTTGATCTTGAATGAATCTTGAAATCATAGCCTGTATGGATGGAACTAGATCTAGGATATTCTACCTCATCACTCAATATTACGAGTCTATCCATGTGAATAAATGGGTTGGAGTCAAACATAGTAGACACCATTTAATTACCTACCAATGATCTGAGTCATTAATAGATGCGAGACAAACCACCAATAATGATAATTCCTCTCAAGGTACTAAAATACAATCTATGTGATGTGAATTAAAGGGTTGAAGTCTAACACCATATAGAATTGTTTGGTCGAAGGCCAATGATGAGAACCTGTCACCGAAAGTGAGGAAACTTTCCATTGAGGTATGCAAGCTCCAACATACTAAAATGAAGTTTCTAAGTCAACTTTCTGGATAATGTGCTGATGTTGACAAGAAGTGGCCCATTACAGGAGGGCCTTAATCAAGGAAAATCTTAAGAACCACCCTAAATTTATATGTACAATAAATGGGAAAATCCCCATGATACATAGGAAAAATGGGAGGTGATTTTATCAATAATATAATATGCATATATAAGTTTTTTGGTGAATCTCTAACCAGATTATATTATCTTGTAAAGTCATGGCGAATCTTTCACTGAATTATAAAACCTTGTAAGATCTTGGCAAATCTTTCACTGAATAATAAAAAATTATGAAGTCTTGGCAAATGTTTTGTTAAAGTATGAAACCATATATGATAATAGGAAAACATATTTATTAAACTGTAATATACTAGCATACATGTTTGGAAAAAAGAAACATAATTTTCTCTTCCTACAAACAATGTTGCAAGTTTCAGTGGTTGTGTTTCACAAGGTTCTTACTGTACACTCTTTCATATCCTTCTATTAGTTTTGATAACATTCCACAACAAAGTTCTTGTAGGTGTTTATCTTGACCACCGGTTCTATCAAGGTAGGAGAGATTAATCTTTTCTCTACCACTTTTGTCAAGCTACCACTTTTTTCAAGCTATCAAATTTCTTTCTTATTCCATAGACTCCAACTGCGAGATAAAGAAAAACCCATCAAGTTTGTTTACCAAAACACGCCAACAAGTAGCAACCCCCAACTATATAATATAAGAAAGTAGTAGGTATCCCAAAGGCCTAAAGGGGATCTAATGGAAAGAAGTGACCATTGTCAGAAGCCTTTGAATCAATATATAAATATATAAATGTAGATTTTTTATTATTTTAATTGGAAATCTTCAATTAAATAATAAAATTTAATTACGTCTCTCCCAATCTAAATTTCTTATTAGCGTAATTCACTACCTTCATATGTCTTGCATTTTTTAACAACGTTGTAACATGTGGATTAATTTCTTTTTTGGTGCACAATCTCTGCCTTTTAGGACAATATGATGCAGTAGCCCAACCCCTACAGATCATTACGAAAAACTAAGAATAACAGAGAAGATGAAAGGTTGTACAAACTAGCATATTTTTCAAACAACTAATCCAACATCAATACCTTAACTTTTTCATGAAGATATCATAATGAGAATGTTTGAAAGATGGTGGGAAATATTGTCAGTGACTATCTCTCTTTAGCGAGGGTGATGCCGAAATACTGATAAGATTTCACTATTTTGATTTTTTTTTTGTTAAATCAGAGAAACCAATATTAATGGAGATATTGGTATTTTTACTAAATTTTGCGAAGTGACTAAATGTAGCTTTAACCACTCACCTTAAGATGTATTTTACAATATAATTTCCTAATTCTATTTAATATCTTCATTATCATAAAAACCAACCTATATCCATATTAACTCCACATCTACCACTCTTAGAGGGATGAAATATATTTATCCCTCTCAGCACTTGGTAGACCCAGAATCAAGATGGATCTAAACCGATAGAATTTCCCCATTAAATAGTATATTCTCACACGAGTACCATGGTATTACCATGGGTCAATACCATGGGTTATCATAAACCTGGAGCTTAAAAACTACTATTAGTAATTTATAAAAAATAATAAAATTCATAATTGTTTTTTATTTTACTTTTTTTATTTTAACCAAGTTAAAATGTTTAAGTGACATTAAATTACGAGATCCATTTTTACTCTTGATCTACCAAGCCCCAAGAGGGATCAAATATTTTTTCACTCTATGCTAGCTTTCATATCATGATATGAGATCCCCCTAGGCAGTTAGTAGATTCAAAGTAAAGATGGATCTATGCTAGTTTAATTCCCCCCTTTAAATAGGCTACATTCCACATGAATACCATGGGTCAATACCATGTGCCATCTTTATTTTTATTAATACTAATATTAGGATTAATAATGTTTTTTTGCATGGTATTAATAATAATTTGGCCCATGGTATTTGGACCATAGGCTTCACCTAAATATAACACATTTTTTGAGTGTCCTTAAATATAAGGTGACTTATGAAGTAAATATAAAAAAATGTTTTATTTATTTACCATACCTCTCATTTATTCATATTTTTATTAATTTACCATACATGTTTTATAAATATGGTATTTGGCCCATAGGATTCACTTAAATAAAACCTATTTTTTGAGCCTTCTTAAATAGAAAGATGGTTATGGACTAAATATAAAAAGAGGTTTTATTTATTTACCATACCTCTAGTTTAGTTATATTTTTATTTATTTACCATACCTTTGGAGTAAGTATAAAAAGAAGTTTTATTTATTTACCATACCTCCACTTTATTTTTATTTATGCCCTTGTGTGTTCGTACATATAAGGCGACTTATGGAGTAAATATAAAAAAATGTTATATTTATTTACCATACCTCTCGTTTATTTATATTTTTATTAATTTACCATATTTATTTTATAAATATGGTATTTGGCCCATAGGATTCACTTAAATAAAACCTCTTTGTTGAGCCTTCTTAAATAAAAAGAGGGTTATGGACTAAGTATAAAAAGAGGTTTTATTTATTTACCATACCTCTAGTTTATTTATATTTTTATTTATTTACCATACCTTTGGAGTAAGTATAAAAATAGGTGTTATTTATTTACCATACCTCCACTTTATTTGTATTTTTATTTATTGGGACCAAATACAACCTCCCAAACCACCTCCCAAACCAGAAAATGGGTGATTGCAAACCAATTTAACATTGCAAAGCAGAAAATTGGGTGATTGTAATGGAATATAGCCTCCCAAACCATGCGAATCAGGTCAAATGAGTCTTTTTATAGTTTATCCGCCCCTTTTTTGGGGCTAAAATGAAAAAAATAATTATTTTTTAAATAAAAGTTGGGCTAAATATATGAAATGGGTGTTTTATAAAAATTTCGCCCCTCTAAAATGAAAAACCCCTTAAATTTCTCCCTTGGGCTAAAATTCGCCCCTAAAATTTACCATGGCCTTGATGTATCCCTCATCAACAACATAAAATGGGTATCAATATTTTGAGACTGAATGACGCTGATGCATCTAGTTCAGGAATGGAAAACATGAAAAAAGACATAAAACTATTGTAGAACATGTCGACTAAAGGACATCCCTTGAACATATCAGCTACAATTTATGGATTTGGAAACATGGACTCAAAACCGATTACAAAGGCTTTTACTATGGTGTGATTAACCGAAGAGGCAAGAAGATTTCCCAACCCAATAGTCATAGAGATGAAGTGAAAAAGTATCATGTTCAAGAGCTACTCCTTACCATTAATAGGTAAAATACCCTATTTCCAAATTTCCCAACCATTTCTGGCTAGTACCTCTTTATTTTTTACAAGCTTGAGGAGGATAACATATGATTGATCTCTACATTCACCCTTTGAATGAATCCTTCTTATTATATTTAATGAACCCTAAGAAGGAGTGGTTCAACCCTATCATGCTTGATGATTCCAACATTATTTGATGATTTTACGAGTCTAGCGAAGGTGTAACCTGACTTATTTTTCATGTTTCAAGATTTTGAAAAAGAGGCGAAAAAAACCTCCAAAGGTTTCTTTTTGTAAATTTAGTCTCTTGAGTCCGAAAAGGAAAAAGGCAATAATGAGGATAACCTTTTAGTCATGTTAAACTAAAGTATTCACTTTTCATAAATAGTCTATCTCAGTCTGGAAAAGGTTAAACTTATACTGAGTAAACGTCTTTTCATTTACTTTAATGAGTTTAAAAATACAAGTTCTTGGCAATATTTTCATGTTTTCAAAGTTTGAAAAGAGCTCAAAGAGGAGCCCTCCTAAAGGAATGAGTGGTATAAAGGGCAACAAATTGTTATGGTTATGATGGAATTTCCCAAAACCCATAGAGGTCAAGAGGTAGGCTAATAAGACCACTCATCACAGTGGTTCCTCAAGAAATGGTAAAGCACCATGTGAAAGTGTATGATCAACCAAGGAGATGGTGACGATGGAATGAGAAAACGAAGGTTCATCTGGTAGAAACAGGCTAATAAAAAATGGCAATCATGAGATTAGGTTTTAATTTTATACAATCTTGAAACAAAGGAAAAAACTATGCTTGAAAGTGGTTTCATTTTTATACAAGCTTGAAACAGAGAAAAACTATGCTAGAGAGTACTTGAAGATGGTTTCATTTTTACACAAGCTTGAAATGGAGAAAAAAATATGCTTGAGAGTGGATTCATTTTTACACAATCCTGAAACAGAGAAAAACTATGCTTGAAATGAATTTTCATGCACCTAATTAATGACTTGATTCTAGGCACATCCCCCCCAAGCTTCATTTCATTCACCTATGTAGACTACAAGTTACTAATAGGTGGATGGAATGAAGATTCACTTACAAGATCAAATGAAAGAATCAAAACAACATTCACAAGATCTAATCAAAGACTCAAATTGAAGGGGATTTGTTTCATTTTAAGGAGCTTGACACAGTAAAAGAACTATGCTCAAGGGACCTTATTTCATTTTTTAATGAGATTGAAATAAGAAAAGGAACTCTTCTCACATGACCTTGTTTCATATTTTAACGAGCTTGAAACAAGAAAAAGAAATTTTCTCCGAGACCTTGATCATGGCATGTAGGAGGGATATCCAGGATAGGAGGGGATGGGTTGGGCTACAAACATTTGAATCCCACCTTGATAAGGATTATTTTGATAATTAGGATAACCCATACTAGTTTTCCTAGTCGTAGGAAATCCTTGATATTGTTGGAAAGGTTGACCTTAGAAGTATTTTCCTAGATAAGGTTGGTGTATAGTTGTTGTCTAACCAACATGAGCTTGGGGCATTCCTTGTAAATGTTTCCCTGAAGGAATTTGCGGTATTCTTGGACCAGACTGACTAATTTATGTCTGTGGCATGTTATAAATAAGTTGAATTACTTGCACCTATTGAATGGTGCAGCCAAGTGGGTTGTATGAAGTTTTTGATTGACCTCGGACATGTTGAGCATACGAGATTTGAGAAGTTCCCTCATCTATAATAGTCTTATCGCAAGGCTTCTCCCTTATTTGAAAGGGCATGTAAGAAGGGAGACAATGTTTTTTCAATTGATTCCAATCAAAGGAAATGACATCATTACTTGTAGGGGTTTCCATGACAATAGGAGAAATGTCCCCTTGTTCGACATGATTTTAAGAAATGAGAAGAACCTCAGTGGTATGAACCTCACTCTCAACAGGAAAAATGCAATCACCTAAAGGTGGAACCAAGTCAACCATTTTTTCAACGAATGGTTGGTTTGGAACAAACTCATGGGATTCACATTCAGAGAGAGTGGGATTGGCTGAATATGGGATCAATTCAATTAATTCATCAACTAGTGGAGGATTCGTGGAAATATTTCGGTAACAAGTTGGAATTTTTTGTTGAGGAATAGTAATATTTTCCAACACCTTGGATGCTTCATTCATATAAGGGAAAAGTTGAATGGGATGATTCCCTTCACATAACCTATAAGGAAACTTAACTTTACCCTTACTTCTAGGAACCTTATTATCACTATTTGATGGTTTGTCACTAACATGATTTCCATAGGATGACGAAAAAGGTTAATGTGAACCTATGGATGACACTTCTAATACCTGTGGAATACCAAGGAATTCTCTAAGAAAGTGATCACCCTTACAAAGCATGTAAGGGAATTTAACTTTACAAGGCTTATTGGAAAGTTTCATGACATTAGTTGCATTCGTAGTAATGGTGGCTTGGTTTCCCCCTTACTTATTTTGTTTCTTCTTCTTTGTCCTTTTCTTCTTCTTCTTAGCTTCCAGGTTACTAGAATCAAGAATTTTTCCAAGTGAGGAGGAAGAAAGGGATGAAGAAAAAATAGGTGAAGAAGGAAAAGGGTTAACTTTAGGAACAAATTGATGTTGATGTTTTTTAGTGGGAGGACTACTTGGTTGAGAAGCAATTCATATATTCAAGACGAGTGAGGTTGAAAACAACCAAACTAGTAAACCAATGGTAAATCTAGGAAGGGAAAATGTTACCATATAAGGAAAATTCACTTATGTGAACAAAACTGAACTCCCTAGATCTAGTGGTCTGATCTAGAAATAACTAAGGCAAAAAGATCTATGATTTCCTTAGAGAAACTAGAAAATGGAAGAAAGACTTACTTGGAATCTGTAGTAAGCCTATTGTGACTACTAAAAACCCATCCTCTCCTACACCTATGACTACTTTCAATATTAATATCGTTTAATCTACGAAAGGAAAATCTCAACAACATGGAAGTAAGAAAAAGGTAAAGGAAAGAAGAAGAAAGAAAACTCATCGTAGGAAAAACAAAATAATCAGTCTACTATTGACAAATGTAAACCTCATTATCCTTACCTTATTTTTAATGAGGAACATTTTACTAGGGACTGTCCACATCGGGCATAAGTTAATCAATTCCTAAAGTTTTCATCTAATGCACCTATCATATTAGCATATAACTTTCAAAAATAGGAGATGAATATGGTTGCACATGATGAAGCTTCCCCTTCCTAGGTAATGATGTTATCCTCCACCAAACATAAAGATGATGTCATGGTGGCTACAAGGAATAAATTTTATGGTAACTTGAATCCTTTGACCATTAAGGCTAATGATCAACCTTCCAGCTCCACCCAATCTACCTCATAACATCCTCCAAGTGTAATACTGACTGAATTAATCATCAAACCTCCTAAAGACATCATTCATAAATAATCATTTAATCCTCATGCAAGATCTCCACAAAATTATAACATAGTTTAGGACTTAACCCAAGCTCCTTCCACTATGTCAAATCTTGAGGTATTGAATAATTGTCTTGTCCAAAACAGGTCTTTGGAGGGATAGATCTTTTGGATTTGAATCTTGCCATATTTAATCACGAGAACCATACTCCTAAACTTCCACCCCAACTTGAAATTCATGATCCAAGTTGCCATTAGGAGTAAAACTATCCATCAGATGATTGTATATGAAGGTGCTTCGACTTATATATTGTTCCTTTCATGTTGGAAATATATTGGTTATCCACAACTTAATCAGTCACCTACCACTCTGAAGGATTTTGATGGAAGAGGTTTTAAACATTATGGTATTTTGAATTCATTACAGGTAGAATTAGCTGGAAAAATGGTCTCATTCATGAGGGCTTCACTTAATAAAACTCTGACATATCACATGTGTTCATGGTAGATTAAAAAATACCCTAAATTTGAATACATATTGTAAAATACCTATAAAAATCACAATATTTAACCCCCTACCAATACAAACCCAATACACCCTCCTAATTTAAAAAACCCCTACTTTCACTAGATATTGTAGGTATCGATTTTTTCATTAACATTTTTTATACCCCTTTATATGTTTTCAATAACTTTGAGCTCCATCTTTTATACCTGCCAATATAAAAACCCTTTACCCCCTATATATCCCCCAATATATTATGGAATTTTTTCCTCAATTTATATCCCCCAATATGAACCCACATGGTATGGTATTGCTCCCCTAGTAAAGCCCCCATGGTCTTAGTAGAGGTTGAAGTCATAAATGGACCTTTGGATTATAACCTCCTACTAGGTCGAACATGGATTTATGACATGGAAGTCATGGTATCAAACTATTTTAGGATGATGTTGGCATTATGACTGATGTGTTGTCCTTGATGGCAACTTACTTGATGAGTTGTCTTTTGATGGAAACCAACTTGATACAGATGTCAACAGGATGTGTCTACAGATGTGACAGAGAGTTTGATCAAAGGCATAGCATTTCAGAGATAGAGAAATGATAAAAATGATGTTTGAAGAAGTATATGCAGGTTTGATGAAGCAAAGTAGAGTATACACAGGTTATATGAAGCAAAGTTGAGTATACATAGGTTATAGGAAGCAAAATAGTGTACACACTTAGGTTTGGTGAAGAAAAGTAGAGTATACGCCTGTTCTGTGAAGAAAATATGTGTACAAATAGGGGTATGAAGAAGAAAAGATGCATACATTTTCCACACCATAGTATTCTAAATGCCAAGGATCATTACAATGGTATTTCCCTGTGGTATTGAGCCCATCAACGGATGTTTTGATCCTGTCTAAGAAAACCATTATCCAGAGTATGGTTTTGACCTATGGTATTGGATAAGGGCTAAGATATATAAGGAGATGAAGATCAAAGTGGTAGGGTGTGCAAGTAATGAATATTTTATGAATAGTTAGATCTGAATAAAATATGCATGTAATGGGTTGTTGATGTTTTGCTTGATCTAAAATTAAGTATGAACTCAGAATTTGATGATGGATCAAATTCAATAGATCTAAGATAACAATATTGATTTTGAGGTGATTTTATCTATGTTTATAGTGTCTTCACACATGATTTTTTTGTGTATGCTAAGATCTAGGTATGTCCAAAGTTATGTGATGCAGCGAAGTTTTGTGCCAGTAAATGTAGATTTGTATGCGGCTTTTATAACCTGAAAGGCATGTATACACGCGGGTTTAATTATGGTAAGTCACATATATATTCTGATCTATACGCAGGTCTATTTCTTGAAAAGCGCATATACAAGCGGATAAGCTTTGAGGGAAGCGCGCACAGAAACTAGGGTTTTTTATGAAAAGGATGTCTGATATTTTAATCAGTCTTGTTGTGTTTCTGTTGTCTGTCAATGAAGTCTTCTTGATGATATTAAACGATGAATTAATTGATTGAATAATGTTGAAGATACTTGATGTTTGTGATTGAAGTTTAAAGAAGGTTTTGTGATTACTTCATAATGATGCAGTATTTATTTCAGAGTGACATTGGTTTAGTTTCGAGAATTCAATGATTTAAGATATGTATGCAGGTATGCTTCATGGAAAGTGTATGCACATGTGGGTTTTCTACTATAAAGTAGCGTACATATTTTGACATATGGTTGATCATGGTTTGCAGTAACAAAATATGGTTTCTATTATGTGCATTATGTTTATTGGTATTATGGTTACAGTGATCTAAATGTTCTGGTTATTCAAATTGATTGATTTGGATTTCAGTTGATTGGTTGAGGTTTTGTTGATTCGGTTGGTTCAGTTGGGTCAGAGACTGGTTGTTTCTGATGACGATTAAGTGATTTTTTGCATAGATCATTTTCAGTTTTGATAATTGGTTTTGGGCTTAAATGTTGGTAGTGGGTCCAGTTTGAAAATTTGATGAAATGTGGCCTACAAGTTGTGATGTGTTCTATTAGGTGGATCCAGTATGAAAATTTATGAAACATGGTCCACAGAGGTGTTGAGGGTTGGAGCCTTCAATGTGGGAGTTGAAGCTTCCTTCCAATGGCAGCTGATAAATTAGATCATGGGGTTGGAGTTCCCTTCTGAAGGGTCACGGTAAATGAGATCAGGGGGTTGGAGCTCCCTTCCAGTAGGATTTGGAAAACGAGTGAAGGTTGTAGTCTTTTGTAGATGGGTGCCTATCTGCAAGTATGAGTTTGCACCAGTACAATATTATAAGAAGTTTTTCTTTATATTAAAAAGAAGACAGAGATTACGGCAACAGTGGGTTTTTCCCACATTGGGTTTCTTCCTTAAATGTTGTTGTTCATGTGTGATTATTATGTGTGATGGTTTATTTTGTTCGTATTGCACGTGTTTACTATTTATTTAATGCTTAATGAAGTACTCATCCACTCACTCAAGATAAATTGAAGATGAATTAACTAATAATTATGTTTTACTGGATATACACTAGTTGTATGAATAACAGTTGAATACACACACAAGTTCCCTTAAGTAATGTCGCGTACAGATATCAGGATATGAAATTGAAAATTTTAATGGTTTGAAAATATTGATTCACCCCCCCCCCCCAAGTATTTTTTCTAACAATTGGAATTAGAGCAGGTCCTTCAGTAGAAGCTTGATTGCATGAATGAGATCCGTCAAAATAATGGGAAAGAAGCAAAATAATAAAGCAACTCAAAGGAAGAAAATAGTGAATGGAAGAAAATATTCAAAAGCACCCTACTTTCTATTGATCAACGATGAAGAAGCATTATCAGGTATGGGCTTTTGTTCTAAATGTGATACATTTCCTTCTCTTTGCAATAATGATAGTGAAGAAGAATATGAGTTTGATCAAGAATGTAAATTAATTATGCCATTTGAAGATGAGTCTGATGATAATTTCATGGATTCCCTATAAGAAAATGATATTTTTATTGAAGAACAATTTCAACTTAAGATTTGTTTAGAAGAATCTAAATTAGTAGAAGAAACTTTGAAGAAAAAAATCATAGAAAAGGAAGAGCATAATGAGAAGCTAGAATGTGAAATAGTCCGTCTAAGGAAAGAAATTGGGAAAGAAAAAAATCTTAATCTTATATTTGCTAAAGGATCTGAAACCTTGGATGAAATCATAAAAGTTAAATGCTCTCCTCTTACAAAGACATATCTTGGATACTATGAAGGAACATCAAAGGCTATAAATTCTTCTACAGAAATAGGAAGTTATCTCAATGCAGTAAAAATAAGCAGTCAACATCACTCCATCCTACAGCAAAAGAATAAAGGACCAAATACTTCCCAGGTAAAATCTTCTTGGTCAATCAAAAGGAGAACAACACTATAAGGTATTATACTCTGAGACACTTTTACTTTAATGGACAATGTTTTTCTTGACACGATTTTGGTCATAAGACTGATCAATTTGTTACTTACAAAACTATCATCATTAGGGAAGCAAGAAAATAAAAGAATGAGAAATACACTCACAATGCCTCCTCTCCTCTTCAATATGAAAATAAATGATCTTTTTGCAATAAATTTGGGAATAAAGAATCTTAATGTAGGAGCAAAGGACGATCAATATCTCAGGATAAGTAAATGGAAACAACATCTATGGTATGCAAAAAGAAAACCATTGAATCTAAGAACTGTGGTCTAGCCTTATATGCAGGGGATCGAGAAAATATGTGGTACAATGATAGTGGATGCTAAAAACACATGACAGGTGATAAATATAAGTTTATGTCTTTTAATGAAATAAAGAAAGAAAATAACGTAATCTTTGGAAACAATACACCTGCTACTATCAAAGGAAAAGGAATTGTTTTGTAAAAGGAAAAGGTTAAAGATGGAAATTATTTATTTCTTGATGGGTTGAAGAATAACTTATTAAGTGTTAGCTAGATGTGTGACCAAGGGAATGAAGTTGTTTTCATATCAAAGAATTGTGTGGTCTAAAATCTCAATACAGGAAAAACCATAATAAAAGGAACAAGAACTCTAGGTAATGTCTATGTCTTGTAAGGTAGTATAGAATAATGTTACTTAAGAAAAGCAAAAGAAGGTTGGTTATCACACAAAATATTGTGACATCTAAGCTTTAGTAAAATACATAATTCAAGCAAGCTAGGAGCATTTCATGATTTGCCAAACATCTCTCTACCAGAAAATACTATATGCAAATCATGTCAATTCGGTAAGCAAACCCAATTCAATGCCAAAGAAGGTTCTACAAGTAGGCCTCTTGAAATTATTCATATGGATTTGTGTGGGCTAGTAAATAAAAGGTCAATTAGAGGTGACCAATATTTCATATTATTTATTGATGAGTTTACTAGAAGTGTTGGATTGGTTTATTAAAGTATAAAGATGAAGCATTTGATAAATTTAAAGTCTTCAAAGAGTTAGTAGAGAATGAGTCAGACTTGAAAATCAAATGTCTCAAATCTAACAGGGGAAGAGAATACATATCATATGAATTTTTTGACTTTTGTGAATAGCATGGCATCAAGAGGCAATTTTCGATATCTAAGTCTCCTCAGCAAAATGTGGTAGTAGAAAGAATGAATAGAACAATTCAACAAATGGCATGTGCCATGATTGATGGGTCTGGAACACCTCATACCTTATAGGGAAAAGCCGCACATACAACAATAAATATTCTTAACAAAGCTCATATCCATGTGAACAGTGATAAAACTCCTTATGAACTTTGGTACAGTAAACCCCCAACTATTAAGCATTTTAGAGTTTTTGGAAGTAAGTGTTACATAAAGACTAATAATGATAAACTTGGAAAGTTTGAACCTAGATATGATGAAGGAATTCTCCTCCGATACTACTCTAGAAGCAAAGGATATAAATGTTACAATAAAAGACTTCAAAATATTGTTGAATGCATTGATCTTGTCATTGATGAAGCATCCACAGGTATGAAAAAGGAAGCACCAATAGATGACAAAGACCCTCTTACAACTAGCCAAAATAATGAGGAAGAAATAATCAATGAAGCATCAAATGAAGGAAGTGACAATACAGAAGCGCAAAAAAATACTCCATCCAGGTATGTTAAGAAAAACCATCCAGAATATCAAATTCTAAGTGGTAAGGAATCTGGAATACAAACTAGAAGAACTTTTGTTGGAACTGCTAGTCATCTAGCCTTACTATCCACAATAGAACCACAAAATGTAAATCAAGCTAGCAAAGATGAATGTTGCGTTAAGGCTATGAATGAATAACTTGACCAAATAGAAAATAATCACACTTGGGAATTAGTTCCAATACCTCATGATAAGAATGTTATTGGGACAAAATGGGTATTCAAAAATAAATTAAACAAGAATGGAGAAGTAATTAGAAAAAAACAAGACTCGTTTGCAATGGTTATGCTCAACAAGAAGGAATAGACTTGAAGAAACATTTTCCCCTGTAACCACACATGAAGCCATAAGAATGATTCTTTCCTTATCAAGCTTTCATCATTTCAAAGTCTATCAAATGAATGTTAAATTTGCATTTTTAAATGGGAACCTAGAATAAGAAGTCTATATTGAACAACTTGAAGGTTTTATTCTAGGAAATGATGAAAACCTTGTTTGCAAACTCAAGAAGGCATAATATGGGCCAAACAAGTTTGTCATGCATGGTATTATTGCCTTGACAAATATCTTCAACAACAAGGCTTCACTAAGGGGTCTATAGATAGAAACCTATAATAAAGGTGAATGATGGTAAAATTTTAATTGTTATTATTTATGCGGATGTTATCATCTTTGGTAGCAATGAAGAATCCATGAGTCAATGGTTTTCTGTTAAGTTATGGTATGTTCTATGCTTATAACAGTTTACTTCTTTTTCTTATTATATTCCACCGATTAGCAATCACATGTACATAAAGTAAAGTGCAGATAGAACATTAAACGATCGACAGAAAACAAGCCAAGAAAAGAGACACAAGATGTGGCGGCTAGCCAGGGACAAACCCCACAATGTGTGGGGAAACCCTTTGATCAAATCTTCTTTTATCTTCAATAATTCAGCAGAGAGAAATAGTACAATAAATCTGATTCATATCAGCAGTAGCAAACCCTAGATCAGTAGCATCAACATTAGCGGCTTCATTATCAAACTAGGGCAGACCATATCTCACAAACCGAAAGTCGGATTGACTTCATTCCACCACCAAAAGTTTCGGCTTCCAGAGGAGGTTCAGATGAACCTACAGCGTAGTTCAGATGAGGAGATCTTCTAGGCCACGCAAGTCAATCTTTGCTTCTGCAGTTGCAGCTTTAGTTTCAGCAGTTTCCGGCTTCAAACTAGGGTAGTCAATATCTTGCAAACCGTTCGTCGGATTGACTTCATTCCACCACCAAAAGTTGTGGCTTTCAAAGGAGGTTCAGATGAACCTACAGCACAATTCCAAAGAGGAGATCTTCTAGGCCACGCAAGTCAATCTTTGCTTCTGCAGTTGCAGCTTCAGTTTCAGCAGTTTCCGGCTTCAAACTAGGGCAGTCGATATCTTGCAAACCGTTCGTCGGATTGACTTCATTCCACCACCAAAAGTTGTGGCTTTCAAAGGAGGTTCAGATGAACCTACAGCGCAGTTCCAAAGAGGAGATATTCTAGGCCACGCAAGTCAGTCTTTACTTCTGTAGTTGCAGCTTCAAATTCAACAGCTTCCGGCTTCACATGTGTGAGAGAGAGAGACCCATTTCAGCGCAGTAGAGAAGAGACTCATATCTGCGCAGTAGAGAGAGAGAGATGTGATGAGATGAGTGAATCTAAATGAGGAAAAGTCCTCTTATATTTATACACAACTTTGGTGGGTGAATAGATGCGACTGTTGGGCTTCTGAGCCTACATGAGTTGTAGGTCAGCTTGATAATAATTCCATAATCAAAATAAATTCATATCTCCATGAATACTTATCGGAATTGGATGATATTTATATCAATCCTACACCTCTCGACGAGAGGAATCTAATAAAAATATCATTAGCCATGAATAAGATGACCCACATGAAGTTTTTCCCTGGTTGCCAATTTTAACACTCCCTCTCAACCATGGAGAACTTCATCTGCAATCTGTCTATCGGTCGTTACTATTCATCCATCAAATGCACTGCCTTGTACAGCCTGACCCTTGCCCTGCTCTACTCTGTTTTGCCTGTTCTGCTTTGTCTTATTCTGCCCTACAATGATCTGTACTGTTTTGTTCTGTTCTGCTCTGCTCTTGCATTGTTATGTTCTACTCTGCTTTTGTCTGAATTATGAAGAAGAAGAAATGATCAAGGATGTATCATACTGACTCAAAATCAGTCTCAGAGTATGTACCACTGGTCCCAGACCAGTCTCAACCAACCCAAAGTCAGCGTCATAGTGAGTACAACTCCAATGGTCCCAGACCAATATCATCCTCCACTGACTCAAAGTCAGTCTCAGAGTATGTACCACTGATCCCAGACCAGTCTCAACCGACCCGAAGTCAGCGTCATAGTATGGTACAACTCCTACCACTGGTCCCAAACCAGTATCATTGATCCCAGATCAATGGAGGTCGTCTTAGCATAGGGAGTACGGTAGATACAACGATGCATCCATCGGTACTACTATGGTCCCTAACTTCATTTCCCTACTCATTGATCAGATGAGAGGTACTTCCCATGAGTCCCAGACTGCATGGGTAGGATGCCTCGATAGGAGAACTAATCAATCCTGTCCTCACAGGAGAACACATCAATCCTGCTACAATTGCCATGGAGAACACATCAATCTAGGCCTCACAGGAGAACACATCAATCCTGCTACAATTGCCATGGAGAACACATCAATCTAGGCTGCCATGGAGAACACATCAATCCAGGCTGCCATGGAGAACACATCAATCCAGGCCTCACAGGAGAACAAATCATCCTGCTACACAGGAGAGCGAATCATCCTGTTCCACAAGAGAGCGAATCATCTTGTCCCACAAGAGAGCGAATCATCTTGTTCCAGTGTGCACCACCAGGGGAGGGTGAGTCACCCTGTGGTCATATGTTGCTCCAGTAGGAACCGCAAGCCCTCAGAGCTCCCAGAGCTCAATGTATGCAACATGCAGGACCCTTGTACAAGGGTTTCTTGCCGACTCCAAGTCGTTTGGGAAAATCACAGATTAGATCTTTCCTCGGGGCTTTGACAAGGTGTATCAACCTGTACATCATCTTAATGTGATGGAGCTTCCTTGCTCATCAACTTACCATATCCCAGATGATGTCTATCTGCTGGAGCAATTGACGAATATGGGATTCCTGAATAATCAAATCCCACCTCTGGTTGTTACAGAGAATCACAGTGGTATCCAATGTAAATCCAAACAGCTCACTGAAGAGCTTTCGCAACCAGACTGCCTCACACGAGGTTATGCTAGCAACAATATATCCTGCTTCGGCGGTGCTCAAAGCTACCGACTTCTACTTCCTGCTCATCCAGGATATCGAAGTAGATCCCAAGGTGAAACAGTACCCGGAAGTGCTCTTACGGTCCACCACACTTCCTGCCCAATCAACATCAGTATATCTAAGTAGTCTCACATCTCGGGCAGTGTATCTTAATCCATGAGAGATTGTGTCCTGAAGACATCTCAGAAGATTCCTGGCATCAATCCAGTGAGGCTCAACCAAATATGAGCTCACAATGCTAACTGCAAAACATATGTTCGGATGGAGGTTCACCAAGAACATCAATGCAAATGAGTTTTTGAAACTCAGAGGCATTTCCCAAGTCTGGTCCGGCATCACTACCATATAACTTCTAAAAGTTAAGATCCTCGAGGTAGTCACAGGCTTGCAGTCCATCATACCGAATCTTTCCAATATATTTACCACATATTTTCCTTGAGATAGGAAAATTTCCCTTGGCTTCTGCCACACTTCAAATCCTTGGTCCTTCATTTCAAATTCAGAAGCCATCTCCCTCTTACATTTGTGAATGAGAGGGTTTGCACCTGTTAGAAAGAGGTCATCCACATACAACACCAGTATGAGAGGCTTGTCATCTTCAACCTTAAAGTAAAGGTTAGGATCGGCTTCACTCCTAGTGAATCCCAGCTTCATCAAGTAGCTATCGATCCTCTCATACCATGCTCGGGGTGCTTGCTTCAGCCCATAGAGAGCTTTCTTCAACCTGCATACATGAGATTTTCGATCATAAATCTCAAATCCTTCGAGTTGCTCCACGTAGACCTCTTCTTTGATCGATCAATGCAAGAACGAAGTCTTGACATCCATCTGATGTAGGTTCCATCCTTGTGAAGCGGCAAGGGCTATGATCGAGCAGATGGTCGTATATCTGGCAACAGGTGCAAATATCTCATCATAGTCTATACCTTCGTTTTGGGAGAAACCTCGAGCAACAAAACGAGCCTTATACTTTTCCGTGCTTCCATCTGCTGCATGCTTTATCTTGTAAAGCCATTTGGAAGTAACAACAGTCTTGTCCTGGGGTCTGGGAACTACTTCTCAAACATCATTCTTTATGATAGACTCATATTCTTCGGTCATAGCATCCTTCCATACTTGATGCTTGACGGCATCTGAGAATGACGAAGGCTCATTTTGTATGATCGTGCTCATGATGGTTAGGTATCCTTGATACCTATTAGATTTCTTACTTTCACGAAAGGTTCCTCGGGGTGCAGCATGTCCTTCAGCATCATCAAGTAACCCCTTAAGCCATGAAGGCCTCTTCCTAGAAGAGGAAGGCTCATATGGAGGAGGATCAATCGGATCCATGGGTTCTTCTACATCAGGCATTGATTCATCATCCTTTTCTTTCGGTTCCCTGGTGTCGGCTTCTTGAGAGCTCCTCAAAGTCGGAAGATTGATCACCTTTTTGAGAGCCATATCTTCATCAAAGGTGACATCATGACTAATTATGACTTCCCTTTGACTGGCTACATAGATTCTATAGCCTTTAGTATTTCCACCATAGCCCACGAAAATTCCCTTCTTTCCAGATGCTCCCAATTTATTTCTTTTCTCTTTCGGCACATGAAAGTATACAGGGCTTCCAAAAATTTTAAAATGAGAAACATCAGGTTTCTTATCGGTGAATTTTTCTTCAGGAGTGTTGGAACCGAATGCTTGATGAGGGCATTGATTTTGTACATATACGGCAGTGTTTGCAGCTTCAGCCCATAGAATCTTTGGAAGTCTTTGATCATGTAGCATGCCCCGGACAGCTTCCATCATCGTGTGGTTCTTCCTTCCCACCACACCATTCTACTCAGGAGTATTTGGTGTAGTAGTCTCCCTCTTAATTCCAACCTCAGGTATGCCTGAGTAAACCAATTGTAATATATCGGAGGTCTTGCTTTGGCTTGAGGGGAATGGTCCCCTTTTGAGCTTTCCTTTGGCACATCCCGGACATACACCTTCTTTCTCTACTTGGAATGCGAGCATCCCTATTACCATCTGTCTTACATCGGGTAGAGCTTTGTAATGAAGGTGGGCAAACATCCGATGCCAAAGTTCGGACTAAAGAGTTGTGTCACAAGACATGACACCTAGCGGACTTCCATCGACTTGATATAATGAATCAACAATAAACCCAAGAGTAAAGTCACCTTTAACATTATTTTTCCATATACATACCTTGCCATTGCTGAAGGTTACCTTGTAGCCTCTGTCTTCCATTGCCAAGATGGACACTAGGTTCCTTTTGAGGTCAGGTGCATTTAATACATCCTAGAATTTCTAGCCTTCTTGAATGCTTGTCCTCTTCCTTGATTCCCAGCTCTCCTCTTACCTTTGCTGTTGAATTTGTCATTCGTTTGATTGCCATCAGAGGGATTTCGAGTTGCACCACTACATATTGTACCATGCTTCTCATTCATCATGATGGTCATGATCTCATACATAGTGACTTGCTTTATCGCAAATGTAACATCGTCATTTTCTTCTAGCCTTAGGTCCAGCCTTTCCTTTTGATTTAGTCCCGGAATTATTTCTTTTCTTTGCAGGAGAAGAAAAGGCAACAGGAGGACCTTTAGGCATGGGCATTTCTTGCACTTATTCCCTTGTTTCTTCTTGAATGCATCTAGCCATTAATTCCTCGAAACTAGGAATTACATTATTGTTCAGAAGAGTAGTCCTGAACACATACCATTCAGATGGTAATCCTCCGAGAGTTGTGAGTGCCATTTCTTTGTCAGTAATGGTTTCCCCAATAGATAGGAGATCATTCTTGATCGCGATGATTCTTAAGAAGTATGCTTGCATACTTTCATCTTTACCCTTCTTGATTTCCCTTAGCTTATTTCTAAGAAACAAAACTTGATTTGCATCATTAACTTTAAATAAACTCACCAGTCTGTCGTAGATTTCCTTGGAGATGTCCAGTTCAGAGATGTAGGCCACCAAGTGCTTGTCGATAGAGTCCCGGATGATCTTCTATTGTTTTAACTTCTCCATTTTTTCATTTGTTCCAGGCAGCAGCGGATGCATTTGATGGAGGCTCAACAATATTTCCTCTCACATGATCCAACACTCCTTGATTCTCAAGGGTTAGATCGATAGACATCTTCCATCCGTGATAGTCAGCTTTCTCCCGGAGCTTGTCTTCAGCAGGAAAGAGTGTTGAGGACCCCATAGTTCTTTTAGGATAGCCTTGCCAATATTCTCTTCGATGATTGCTCTTGCTCTTGCTCAGGCTTTGTCTTCACCTCAGCTCTGATACCATGTTAAGTTATGGTATGTTCTATGCTTATAACAGTTTACTTCTTTTTCTTATTATATTCTACCAATTAGCAATCACATGTACATAAAGTAAAGTGCAGATAAAACATTAAACGATCGACAGAAAACAAGCCAAGACAAGAGACACAAGATGTGGCGGCTAGCCAGGGACAAACCCCACAATGTGTGGGGAAACCCTTTGATCAAATCTTCTTTTATCTTCAATAATTCAGCAGAGAGAAATAATACAATAAATCTGATTCATATCAGCAGTAGCAAACCCTAGATCAGTAGCATCAACATTAGCAGCTTCATTATCAAACTAGGGCAGACCATATCTCACAAACCGACAGTCGGATTGACTTCATTCCACCACCAAAATTTTTGCCTTCCAGACGAGGTTCAGATGAACCTACAACGCAGTTCAGATGAGGAGATCTTCTAGGCCATGCAAGTCAATCTTTTCTTCTGCAGTTGCAGCTTCAGTTTCAGCAGTTTCTGGCTTCAAACTAGGGCAGTCGATATCTTGCAAACCGTTCGTCGGATTGACTTCATTCCACCACCAAAAGTTGCGGCTTTCAAAGGAGGTTCAGATGAACCTACAGCACAGTTCCAAAGAGGAGATATTCTAGGCCACGCAAGTCAATCTTTGCTTCTGCAGTTTCAGCTTCAGTTTCAGCAGTTTCCGGCTTCAAACTAGGGTAGTCGATATCTTGCAAACCGTTCATCGGATTGACTTCATTCCACCACCAAAAGTTGCGGCTTTCAAAGGAGGTTCAGATGAACCTACAGTGCAGTTCCAAAGAGGAGATCTTCTAGGCCACGCAAGTCAATCTTTACTTCTGTAGTTGCAGCTTCAAATTCAACAGCTTCCGGCTTCACATGTGTGAGAGAGAGACCCATTTCAGCGCAGTAGAGAAGAGACTCATATCTGCGCAGTAGAGAGAGAGAGATGTGATGAGTGAGTGAATCTAAATGAGGAAAAGTCCTCTTATATTTATACACAACTTTGGTGGGTGAATAGATGCGACTGTTGGGCTTCTGAGCCTACATGAGTTGTAGGTCGGCTTGATAATAATTCCATAATCAAAATAAATTCATATCTCCATGAATACTTATCAGAATTGGATGATCTTTATATCAATCCTACACCTCTCGACGAGAGGAATCTAATAAAAATATTATTAGCCATGAATAAGATGACCCACATGAAGTTTTTCCCTAGTTTCCAATTTTAACATTTTCTTCTGTCGTGAAGCAAGAATTTGAAATGTCTTTAGTAGGTGAACTAACATACTTTCTTGGTTTGTAGGTACAACAAGCAAATAATGGCATCTTCCTCTCACAAACAAAGTACCTTAAGAAAATTCTAAATAAATATAGAATGGAAGATTGCAAACAAATATGCACACCCATGGTGATAGGATGTAGTCTCAGTTCACATGATGATTCTCTCATAGTCAACCAACTAGAATACATATCCATGATCGGAAGTCTACTTTATCTTATAGGATCATGGCCAGATATCATGCATGTAATTGGGATTGTTGGATGATTCCAAGCCAATCCAAAGGAAACTCATCTTCAGGAAGTCAAAAGAGTCTTCAAATTCTAAAAGGCACTCAAGAATTTGGTTTATGGTATCCCAAAGATGTGGATCTTACTCTTCATGCTTATATAGATGCAAATTGGACAGGAAATGTGGATGATGGAAAAATCACTAGTGGAGGAGCATTCTATATGGGGCCTTGCTTGGTTTCTTGGTTTAGCAAAAAGCAAAGCTCAATTTCTTTATCTATGTATAATCTGAATATGTTGCTACTGCATCGTGTTGCAGACAACTTCTATGGATGATGCAAACATGAGAGGATATTGAAATCAATTGTTCTCCACCCATTTCCATTCTATGTGATAATACAAGTTCAATTAGTATTTCAAAAACTCTGGTTATGCACTCCAAGACCAAGGATATTCCAATTAAATATCATTTTCTAATAGAATAGGTGCTTGAATAAAAGGTCAAACTAGAATATGTTCACTCAAAAGAACAAATTGTTGATATTTTACAAAACCTCTTCCATGTGATGAATTTGAATATCTCAGACAGAAATTAGGAATGGTTCCTGCTTCATCATTCTATCAAATCTTTATGTTCAAGGGGAGTAATACATATGTGTCTTGATGATGACTCCCATGGTTGTTTCTAATTTTCATGTTGCTTATCCTACTAAGAGTGCCTCTGGTGTAGTAACAGTGCACAGGTACAGACATAACAGAATTAGGGGGAGATGAAGGTGTGAAACTTCAGTATTTCACTTTCTGTACGCAGATCCTATAAAGGCAAGTCGTATATATATGCGCATCATGAACTAAACAGTCGCGTATATATTGGTATGATGAAGAAACTAGCTCCAATTTTGCTTGTTGGTTCTGGAATTAGTTAAGTACATTCTACAGAAATGACATAGGTTCAGGGGGAGAATTTTATATGCTTCTAATAATGCATTGTTGGAATTATGATGCTTATCACTAGCGATGTTGCTTATGATTGTTGAAATTATTGTGTAAATGATGAATAAGTGCATGTTACTATTCATGTTGTTGTTGAAATATGCTTATGGTGTAGATCATATATGGTGTATAGTCATTGATGACTATCATGGTCTTATTGAGTTCTTTGTTCTTGGTTATGAATGTCATATATGTAATTCGATGTAAAGGTCATGTAAATACCTATGATGTAATAATTGTAAAATTCAGTCATGTATGGTCTATTTATAATCCCACTATGATTTGGAAGTTGATGTAATACTGATGTGAAATATGTAAACCCACTATGATTGGGTGATTGATGTAAGTTTGAGTCCTTGGTAATAGGAGAATTCATATGATTCATAGAGTCATGTACTTCATTTTGCATCCTTCAGAAATTTCAGCATGTGCTTAAGGGGAACATGGTCAGCAGTTCAGATCTATGGAATCCTTCATTTATCATTGATCAACACTTTCCCCTTAATGTCAAAGGGGGAGAGTAACTTGGCATTTGAAAATATTGGTGCTTAGATTGATGTGTTTTATAGATATCTACAGGTTTTGGTAACCAAACACCAAAATGGTTGCCATCAAGTCCAAAAGGAGAGATTGTTGCCATTATGACTGATGTGTTGTCCTTGATGGAACCATACTTGATGAGTTTTCCTTTGATGGAAACCAACTTGATACAGATGTCAACAGGAAGTGTCTACAAATGTGACAGAGAGTTTGATCAAAGGAATAGCAGTTCAGAGATAGGGAAATGATAAAAATGAAGTTTGAAGAAGTATACGCAGGTTTGGTGAAGCAACGTTGAGTATACAAAGGTTCTATGAAGTAAAGTCGAGTTTAGACATGTTCTATGAAGCAAAATAGTGTACATACTCAGGTTTGGTGAAGAAAAGTGGAGTATAATCGGGTTCCATGAAGCAAATCCAAGTACACAAGTGGGTATGAAGAAGCAAAGGTGTGTACAGTTTCCGCACCATGGTATTCTAAATACAAAGGGTCCTTACCATGGTATTTCCATGTGGTATTAAGTCCATCAACAGATGTTTTGATTGCGTCTAAGAAAACCATTAGTTAGAGTATGGTTTTGACATGTGGTATTGGATAATGGTTAAGTTATATAAGGAGATGAATATCCAAGGTGTAGGGTGTCCAAGTGATGAATATTTTATGAATAGTTAGATCTGAAGTAAATATGCATGTATTGGGCTATTGATGTTTTTATTGATCTAAAATTAAGTATGCACCCAGGAATTTGATGATGGATTAGATCCAATAGATATGAGATAACAATCTTGATTATGAGGTGATTTCATCTGTGTTGATAATGTCTTATCGCATGATTTTTTTATGTATGCCAAGATCTGGGTATGTCTGAAGTTTTGTGATGCACCGAAGTTTTGTGCCAGTAAATGCAGATCTGTACGTGGGTTATATAACCTGAAAGGGGCATATTCAAGTAGGTTTGATTCTGGTGAGTTACATATATATTCAGATCTATACACAGGTCTATTCCTTGAAAAGTGTGTATACACGTGGATATGCTTTGAGGAAAACACATACATAAACAAGGGTTTTTTATGAAAAGGATGTTTGATCAGTTTAATCAGTCTTGATGTGTTTTTTTATCTGTTAGTGAAGTGTTCTTGATGATCTAGGCTTAACAGTAATTTTTAAAAGATGAATTGACTAATTGAAGAATGTTGAAGGTATTTGTTATTTGTGATTGAAGTTCAGAGAAGGTTCTCTAATTCTTTCATAATGATGCAGTGGATCTATGTGTGATTCAGTATTTATTTCATAGTGGCAATGGTTCATTTTTCATAATTTAGTGATTTAATATCTATATGTGGGTATTCTTGATGGAAAGCATGTACACACGCAGGTTTTCTAGTGTAAAGTAGTGTATATATTTTTAAATATGGTTGATCAAGGTTTTCGATACCAAAATATAGTTTTTGTGGTGTGTAGTTTGTTGATTAGTATTTTGGTTATAATGATATGACTATTCTAGTTGTTTAATTTGATTAATTTTGGTTTCAGTTGATTGGTTGAGTTTTGGTTGATTTGGTTGATTCAGTGATTGGGTTGATTCAGTTGGTTCAAATATTGGTTGTTTCATATGATGATTGAGTGATTTGTTGTAGATATCAGTTTAAGTTTTGATAATTGGTTTTGGGCTTAAATGTTGGTAGTGGGTCCAATTTTAAAATTTGATGAAACATGGCCTACAAGTTGTGATGTGTTGTAGCAGGTGGATCCAGTATGAATATTTCTGAAACGTGGTCCACAGAGGTGTTTAGGTTTGGAGACTTCAATGAGGGAGTTGAAGCTTCCTTCCAATGGTAGCTGGTAAATCATATCAGGGGGTTGGAGCTCCCTTCCGGAGGGTGCCAGTAAATGGGATCAAGGGGTTGGAGCTCCATTCTAGTAGGAGCTGGACAACAAGCGAAGGTTGTAGCCTTCTACAGGTGGGTTCTTGCGTGCTAGTATGAGTCTGCACTAGTACAAAATTGTAAGAAGTTTTTCTTTATATTAAAAATAAGACAGAGACAACAGCAGCGATGGTTTTTTTCCACATTGGGTTTCCAACTTAAATCTTGGTGTTCATGTGGATGATAATGTGTGATGGTTTATTTTGTTCTCACTGCACATGGTTATTGTTTATTTAATGCTTAATGAAGTACTGGTGCACTGACCCAAGATAAAAAGAAGATGAATTAACTAATAAATATGATTTATTGGATATACATTAGTTATATGAATAACAGTCGTGTACACACATAGGTTCCCTTCAGTAAAGTCGCGTATAGAAATCAGGATATGAAATTGAAAAGTTTAATGGTTTGAAAATACTGATTCCCACACGACACCCCCCCCCCCCCCAAGTATTTTTCCCAACAATTGGAATCATAGTAGGTCCTTTGGCAAAAGCTTGATCACTTGAAGGAGATCCATCAAGACAATGGGAAAGAATCAAAGGAAGAAAACAACTCAAAAGAAGAAAATATTGAATGGAATCAAATATTTAGAAGCACCCTGCTTTTTATTGATCAAGAATGAAGAAGCATTATCAGGTATGGTATTTTGTTCTAAATGTGATCCATTTCCTTGTTTATGCAATAATTATACTAATGAAGAAGATGAGTTTGATCAAGAATGTCAATTACTTACAACATTTGAAGATGAGTCTGATGATAATTTCATGGATACCCTAGAAGAAAAGGATACTTTTATTGAAGAAATATTTCGGCTTAATATTTGGTTAGAAGAAGCTAAATTAGCAAAAAAAACTTTGAAGAAATTAGGAAAGAACTTGAGAAAGAAAAAATATTAATCTTAGATTTGCTAAAGGATCTGAAACCTTGGATGAAATCATCAAAGTTCAAATCTCTCCTCTTATAAAGATAGGTCTTGGATACTGTGAAGAAAGATAAAAGATTGCAAAGTATTATATAGAAACGGGAAACTATCTCAATGTAGTAAAAAGAAGTAGTCAACATGACTCCTTCCTACATCAAAAGAATAAAGGACCAAATACTTCTAAGGTAAAATATTCTCGGTTCAATCAAAAGGAAAACAACCCTAAAATGTACTATACTCCCAGATGCTTCTACTTTAATGGACAATGTTTTACTTGCCACAATTTTGGTCATAAGGATGCTCAATGTGTTGCTTACAAAACTATAATGATTAGGGAAGAAAGAAAACAAAAGGATGAGAAATACGCTCACGATTCCTTCTCTCCTCTTCAATATGAAACTAAATTCTCTTTTTCCAATACATTTGGGTATAAAGAATCTGAATGCAAGAGAAAAGGACAATCAATATGTCATGATAAGAAAATGGAAACAACATGTAAGGTATGGGACAAGAAAACCATTGAATTTGAGAACTGTGGCCTCACTTTATATGCAAGGAATCAAGAAAATATATGGTACATTGATAGTGGATGCTCAAAACACATGACAGGTAATAAAGATAATTTTGTCTTTTAATGAAATAGAGGAAGAAGAGAATGTAACATTTGGAAACAATACACCTACTACTATAAAAGGAAAATGAACTGTTTTGTTAAAGGAAAGGTTAAAGCTGTAAATTTTCTATTTGTTGATGGGTTGAAGCATAAATTGTTAAGTGTCAGCCAAATGTGTGACCAAGGGAATGAAGTTTTTATCAGATCAAAGAATCATGTGGTCTGGAATCTCAATAAAGGAAAAACCATAATAAAAGGAACAAGAAATCCAGGTAATGTATATGTCTTGGAAGGCAGTCTAGAACAATGTTACTTAAGCAAAGCAGAGGAAGGTTGGTTATGGCACAAAAGATTGGGACATATAAGCTTATGTCAAATATATAATTCAAGCAAGCTAGGAGCACTTCATGATTTTCCAAACATCTCTCTACCAGAAAATACTATATGAAAATCATGTCAATTCGATAAGCAAACCCGGGTACAATTCAATGCCAACAAAGTTTCTGCAAGTAGGCCTCCTTAATGTATTCATATGGATTTATGTGGGCCAATAAAGACAAGGTCAATTAGAGGTGAACAATATTTCATCTTATTTATTGATGACTTTACTAGAATGTGTTGGATTGGTTTATTAAAGTATTAAGATGAAGAATTTGATAAATTTAAATTCTTCAAAGCTTTAGTAGAGAGTGAGTGAGACTTGAAAATCAAATGTCTCAAATCTGACAAGGGAGGAGAATACATATCAAACTATTTTTTTGACTTTTGTGAACAACATGGCATCAAAAGGTAGTTTTATATAGCTAAGACTCCTCAAAAAAATGGGGTAGTAGAAAGAATGAATAGAACAATTCAATAAATGGCATGTGCCATGCCTGATGGGTCTGGAACACCTCATACCTTCTAGGGTGAAGAAACACATACAATGGTAAATATTCTTAATAAAGCTCATATCTGTGTGAACAGTGATAAAATGCCTTATGAACTTTGGTACGGTAAACCCCCAACTATTAAGCATTTTAGAGTTTTTGGAAGTGTTACATAAAGAATAATAATGATAAATGTATAAAGTTTGAATCTAGAGATGATGAAGGAATTCTCCGTGGCTACTCCTCTAGAAGAAAAGGATATAAATGTTACAATAAAAGACTTCGAAAGATTGTTGAGTGTATTGATGTTGTGATTGATGAAGCATCCATGGGTATCAAAAAGGAAGCACCAATAGATGATGAAGACCCTATTACAACTATCCAAAATAATGAGGAGGAAAGAATCAATGAAGCATCAAATGAAGGAAGTGAAAATACAGAAGCACCAGAAAAGACTCCATCAAGGTATGTTCATAAAAACCATCCAAAATCTCAAATTCTAGGTGGTAAGGAATCTGGAATACAAACTAGAAGAACTCTTGTTGGAAATGCTAGTCATCTAGCCTTACTATCCACAATAGAACCACAAAATGTAAATCAAGTTAGCAAAGATGAATGTTGGGTTAAGGCTATGAATGAAGAACTTGACCAAATAGAAAAGTATCACACTTGGGAATCAGTTCCTAGACGTCATGATAACAATGTTATTGGGAAAAATGGGTATTCAAAAATAAATTAAACAAGAATGGAGAAGTAATTTGAAATAAACCAAGACTCATTTGGAAAGGTTATGCTCGAAAAGAAGGACTATACTTTGAAGAAACATTTTCACCTATAGCCAAACTTGAAGCCATAAGAACGTTTCTTGCCTTCTCAAGCTTTCATCATTTCTAAGTCTATAAAATGGATGTTAAATATGCATTTTTAAATGGGAACCTAGAAGAAAATGTCTATATTGAACAACCTAAAGGGTTTACTCTAGGAAATGATGAAAAACTTGTTTGCAAAATTAAGAAGGCATTATATGGGCTAAAACAAGCCCCTAGTGCATGGTATTATCACCTTGACAAATATATTGAACAACAAGGCTTCACTAAGGGGTCTATAAATAGAAACCTATATATAAAGGTGGATGATGGTAAACTTTTAATTGCTATTGTTTATGTGGATGACATCATATTTGGTAGCAATGAAGAATCCATGAGTCAAAGGTTTTCTTATGTCATGCAACAAGAATTTCAAATGTCTTTACTTGGTGAACTAACATACTTTCCTGGTTTACAAGTACAACAAGAAAAGAAAGGCATCTTCCTCTCATAAAAAAATTACCATAAGAAAATTCTAAAGAAATATGGAATGGAAGATGGCAAATTGCTTTGCACACCCATGGTGATAAGATGTCGTCTCAATTCGCATGATGATTCTCCCTGAGACAACCAACCAAAATACATATCCATGATCAAAAGTCTAATTTATCTTACAGGAACAAGACCAAATATCATGCACGCAGTTTATATTTTTGGACGATTTCAAGCCAATACAAAGGAAAGTCATCTTCGGGTAGTCAAAAGAATCTTCAAATATCTACAGGGCACTCAAGAATTTGGTTTATGGTATCCCAAAGATGAATATTTTACTATTCATTCTTATACAGATGCAGATTGGGTAGGAAATGTAGATGATAGAAAAATCACTAGTGGAGGAGCAATGTATATGGGGCCCTGCATGGTATCATGGTTCAGCAAAAAATAAAGCTCAATTAATTTATCTACTACAGAAGAAAAATATGTTGTTGTTGCATCATGTTGCACACAACTTCTCTTGATGATGAAAAAATTGTAGGATATTCAAATCAATTGTTCTTTACCCATTTCCATTCTATGTGATAATACAAGTGCAATTAGTATTTCAAAAAATCTAGTTATTCACTCCAATACAAAGCATATTCCAATTAAATGTCATTTTCTAAGAGAATGGGTGCTTGAACAAAAGGTCAAACTGGAATATGTTCACTCAAAAGAACAAGTTGCTAATATTTTTACAAAACATCTTCCACGTGATGCATTTGAATATATTAGACAGAAATTATGAATGGTCCCTGCTTCATCACTCTGTTGAATATTCATGCTCAAGGGGAGTAATACATATGTGTCTTGATGATGAATTCCATGGTTGTTTTTTATTTTCATGTTGTTTATACTACTGGTGTGAAATTTTAGTATTTCACTTTTTGTGCACAGATCCTATAAAGACAAGTCGTGAATATAAGCATGTTATGAACTAAATAGTCATGTATATCTTGGTATGATGAAGAAACTAGCTCCAATTTTTCTTGCTGGTTCTAGAATTGGTTAAGTGCAGTCTGCAAAAATGACACAGGTTAAGGGGGATAATTTACTATGCTTCTAATAATGCATTGTTGGAATTATGATTCTTATAAATAGTGATAATGCTTATGATTGCTGAAATTCTTGTTTAAATGATGAAGTGAATGTTGTTATTCATGTTGCTGCTGACAGATGCTTATGGTGCAGATCACATATGGTGTATAGTTGTTGATGACTATCATGGTCTTATTGAGGTCTTTGGTCTTGGTTATGAATGGCATATATTTAATTTAATGTAAAGGTCATGTAAATACATATGATGTAATCACTGTAAAATTCAGTAATGTATGGACTTTTTGTAATCCCATTGTGATTGGGAAGTTGATGTAATAATCATGTCAAATATGTAAACCCACTGTGATTGGGTGATTGATGTAAGTTTGATTCCTTGGTTATAGGAGAAGTCATATGAGTCATAGATTCATTTACTTCATTGTACATCCTTAAAATAAATTAGCATGTGCTCAAGGGGAGCATGGTCAGTAGTTCAAATCTATGAAAGCCTTCATTTAGCATTGGTTGTCCGTTTTCCCTTGATGCCAAAGAGGGAGAGTAACTTGGTGTTTGAAAATATTGGCACTTAGCTTGATGTGTTCTACAAGTATGTATAGGTTGTTGTGACCAAACACCAAAGTGGTTGGCATCAACTCCAAAGGGGGGGATTGTTGGCATTATGACTTATGTGTTGTCCTTGATGGAAACCTACTTGATGAGTGTCATTTAAAGGAAACCAACTTGATACAGATGTCAACAGGAAGTATCTACAAGTGTGATAGAGAGTTTGATCAAAGGCATAGGAGTTCAGAGACAGAGAAATTATAAAAATGGAGTTTGAAGAAGTATATGCAAGTTTGGTGAAGCAAATTCGAGTATACAAAAGTTTTATGAAGCAATGTCGAGTATACACGGGTTCTATGAAGCCAAATAGTGTACACACTTAGGTTTGGTGAAGAAAAGACACGTACGCATGAGGGTATGAAGAAGCAAAGGCGTATACAGTTTTTGCACCATGTTATTCTAAATACCAAGGGTCATTACCATGGTATTGCCCTGTGGTATTGAGCCCACCAACGAATGTTTTGATCCCGTCTAAGAAAACCATCATTCGGAGTATGGTTTTGACCTATGGTATTGGATCAGGTTTAAGCTATATAAGGAGATGAATGTCAAAGTGGTAGGGTGTGCAAGTGATGAATATTTTATGAATAGTTAGATTTGAAGAAAATATGCATGTAATGGGTTGTTGATGTTTTTCTTAATCTAAAACTATGTATGCACATGAGAATTTGATGATGGACCAGATCCAATACATCTGAGATAAAAATCTTGATTATGAGGTGATTTAATCTATGTTGGTAGTGTCTTGATGCATGATTTTTTGTGTATGCTGAGATTTGGGTATGTCTGAAGTTATGTGATGTAACAAAGTTTTGTTCCAGTAAATGTAGATTTGTACACGGGTTTTATAACCTAAAAGGTGTGTATACATGTGGGTTTGATTATGGTAGGCCGTGTATATATTTTGATACGTATGTGGGTCTATTTATTGAAAAGCGTGTATACACACGAATATTCTTTGAGGAAAGTGCGTACATAAACTAGGATTTTTTATGAAAAGGATGTATGATCTGTTTAATCAGTCTTGTTATGTTTATGCTATCTGTCAATGAAGTCTTGATGATCTGGGCTTAACAATAATGTTTAAAAGATGAATTTATTGATTGAATAATATTGAAGATACTTGATGTTTGTGATTGAAGTTCAGAGAAGGTTTTGTGATTGTTTCATAATGATGTAGTGGATTTGTGTGTGATTCAGTGTTTATTTCAGAGTGACAGTTGTTCATTTTTCAAAATTCAGTGATTTAAGATCTGTACGCGGGTATGCTTCATGAAAAGCGCGTACACACATAGGTTTTCTACTGTAAAGTAGCATATATATTTTGATATATGGTTGATCAGGGTTTGCAGTAACAAAATATGGTTTCTATGATGTGTAGTATGTTGATTGGTATTCTAGTTACAATGATTTTCTTGTTCTGGTTGTTTAAGTTGATTGATTTGGGTTTCAATTGATTGGTTGAGTTTTGGTTGATTCAATTGATTCAGTGATTGGGTTGATTTAGTGGGGTCATAGATTAGTTGTTTCAGATGATGATTGAGTGATTTATTGCAATGATCAATTTCAGTTTTGATAATTGGGTTTGGGCTTAAATGTTGGTAGTGGGTTCAGTCTAACAATTTGATGCAATGTGTCTTGCAAGTTTTGATGTCTTGTAGTAGATTGATCTAGTATGGAAATTTATGAAACGTGGTCCACAGACGTGTTTAGGGTTGGAGCCTTAAATGATGGAGTTGAAGCTTCCTTCCAGTGGTAACTATTAAATAAGATAAGGGGGTTGGATCTCCCTTATGGAGGGTACCAGTAAATGATATCAGGGGGTTGGAGCTCCCTTCGTGTAGGAGCTAGAAAATGAGTGAAGGTTGTAGCCTTCTGTAGGTGGGTGCCTATGTGCTGGTATGATTCTGCACCAATAAAATATTGTAAGAAGTTTTATTTACATTTAAAAGAAGACAAAGATGATAGCAGCGATGGTTTTTTCCCACATATGTTTCCATCTTAAATTCTAATGTTCATGTGTGATGATTATGTGTGATGGTTTATTTTGTTCTTACTGCACATGGTTAATGTTTATTTAATGCTTAATGAAGTATTGATGCCCTAACTCAAGATAAATGTAAGATGAATTAACTGATAATATGTTTTACTTGATATATGCTAGTTGTATGAATAACAATCGCATACACATGTGGGTTCCCTTTAGTAAAGTCACATACAAAAATCAGGATATGAAATTGAAAATTTTAATGGTTTAAAAACATTGATTCACGCACCCCCCCCCCATCTCTTAGTTCTTTCCCAATAGATGATTTATTTCCCTCACTAGGGGGGCATCATATCCATTGATCATCTTACCTTTATTTAAACTAATTCTCAACATATTGGAAGCATTCCACTTGTGTGAATCCCCACAACCTTATCAACATGTAAGGGAAGGATTTTGTCAATATTCCTCCTTAATGGGAACTTTTTCGCTCCCTCCTCCTAACATTCCCAATTTCCTTTACTAATATGCTTTCCCCTTGTACTTTTCCATCTAATCCCTAGATAGTAACTAACATTTCTAACATTGATATATCCAGAAACCGCATGCCACTCAGTCTTGTTGAGCTTGAATATGAAGCGATTTATTTGTCTTGTTCAACAAATTCTAGTATCAATTCCTCAATAAATTGGTTTGACAATTTCCAATATTTCGATTCATCTTCTGACCCAATCACTAGTACATTCTCTACTAACAAAAACAACATGGAAATCATCATGTCATATGAAGAATCATCAGAGGATAATCTTCATCACTCCTCGGTACTTGAAATCATTTAAAATAAACTTGGAGATGTTTACTCACCCAATATTACTGAGACATTTAAGGATTCCATATCCATTCATGACATAAATTCTAATAAAATGTTCGAAAATATTGAAGAGACCATTCCTCTCAATATTTCAATCAAACCCAGAGTTATCGAAAATGTCCATATTGGCGCATCTTGTTCTCCTGATGAGATGAAAATTTATAAAGCCCGTTTTCAAGAATTATGTGACGTTTTTACTTGGACATACGAAGAGATGACATGTATTCATCCAAATATCATGTTACATGAGATTAAAAATTATATGGATGCTAAGAAAGTTCGAAAATGCATACGTTCGATTCATCTTAACAAGGTTGTTGTGATCAAGGCCGAAGTTGAAAAAATTTTGCGTGTTGGTTTTATTTACCTAGTTCCTCTCACTAATTGGGTTTCAAACATAGTTATTGTGATTAATAAACAAGGAACGATTTGAATATTTTTTGACTATCAGGGTCTTAACCGTCATGGGGGCTTCACTGGGAGAGAAATATTATACCGCATGCATTCATATTTGGGGATATATATTGACGAAAAAATGACATAATATATTAGGGTCTATATAGGGGGTAAAGGTTTTTTACATTGGCAGGTATAAAAAATGGAGCTCAAAGTTAATGAAAAAATATAAAGGGGTAAAGCAACTGTTAATGAAAAAATGGATACCTAAAATATCTAGTGAAAGCAGGGGTTTTTTAAATTGGGAAGGTGTATTGGGCCATATTTTTAGGGGGTTAAATAACATGATTTTTAGAGGTATTTTCCAATATGTAGTCAAATTAGAGGTATTATTTAGTATGCCACGAACACACATGATATATCAAAGGTTCATTAAGTGAAGCCCCCGTGTTAACCATGATTATCCCAAAGACAACTACCCAACCTTCTTCATCTACCAAATTTTTGATGACTGTGCCAGAAGTGAAATTTTTTCATTTATAGATGGATTTTCTGGTTATAATCAAATTAGCACACTCTCATTTGACCAAGATAAGAATGCATTTATTTGTGCATGGGGCATATTTTCCTATCGTGAACTCTCTTTTGGTTTGAAGAATGTTGGTACAACTTTCAGTAGGACCATGAATTATGCCTTCCATGATATCAAGCACATAGTAAAACCTTATTTGGATGATTTACCTACCCACTCCAAACATCATGAGGATCATCCAATGCATCTCAGAGTGATTTTCCTATGTTGTTGGCTTTACAACATAAGATTAAATCTATACAAGTGTGTATTTTGTGTCCAATCTAGTAGACTTCTCGGGTTCATTGTGTTAAAACAAGGAATCTGAATCAATCCCCTCAATGTACATGCAATTATTGATTTTCCTACACCTTCCTCATTGATTCAATTACAACATATCCATATTGGAGAATCAATGAAAATAGGTTAGGTTTGATTCCTCTTACTTGATAATTACTTGTGAGTTATGTTGTCTTCTTTTACTTCTTTATTAACTTATCTTTCATTAAGCAATTACCATATTATGTGTGTATGAATATCACAAAACAATAGACACAAGATGTAGGCACTATGCCAGGGAAAAGCCCCCTCAAGGGGAAAGACTAGTCAAAAATTCTCTTCCTTTCAATAGTATTCTTTGAGACTCTTCACGATAGACAAAAACCAAACCTTCCCTCCACACAAAGTCAGCCCCCCAGACCTTTGACCTCTTTCCAGCAGCACTTCCTTCCCAGCAACTTCAACTATGGAGTAGCTTCTAGAATCATGTAGCAGCAAAACTTGGAAGACCTCAATCTCCCAAACTAGGGCATGAAAAGGGGAGAGAGAGGCTCCAAAATTTTGATTTTATTCTTCTCCTTAGACTTGACCCAACTCTCACTTCCTTTTGCTTCCTTAGACCCACTTTGCACTTCTCTAATTTCCTTAGGGATATCAAACTAGCTTGAGATGAGATGCTCCAAATGAATTCAACTTCATTCTATTTATATGCTCCAAGTGAGGTCAAATTGATGTCCCTAGGCTGACTTCATATCTTCTAGGCTGACTTAGTGTGGAGGTTACATAAAGTATATTTGACTCAATAGTAAACCATTTTACATGATTCAAAAGCCCAAGAAGGGCCTCTTTGAATGAACTACAATGACTCTATAAACTCAATATTAATCCTAGGAGTCCATAATGGGGACTTTAACTAATATAATGATGACCCAAGCATGAAACCCATGGTTTAATAAGTCATTGATACAATAACAAAAATTCTTTTCTTTATTCTTTTGACAAGTGCATTTTATGATGACTCAAATACATTAATGAAGACGAACCTACTTACAGCCCCATGGGGTAGGCGAGTTGGTAATCAAAATGTGGTGAAACTCATTAGAAAGGCGGGCTCCATACTGAAGGTCACGAGTTCAAATCCCCCAGACTTACCCTGGAGCTGTATAGAGGGGCGGGTGAAACTCCCAATGGTTATAGAGGTAGTGGTCAAATCGACCCCCTATAACACAAGTCGCGAGGCTGCGCCTGTTGCCGATTCCACTGTAATAAAAAAGAAGAAGACGAACTTACTTACATTTTCCAACACTCCCTCTTAACTAGGGAGGTATTCATAATATATAAATACAATGGAAGATCTCAAACTATATGAACAATGAAGAAATTTAGGCACCACAATGCCATGGACTAGATTCTTGATCAGGGAAATCTATCCATTGGTCTCTCATCAATTTTGGCATCGCAATGCCACGAACTAAATTTCTAACCAGGGAAATATATCCATTTGGGTATAAGGTGGACTCAAGCTCTCGACCACTCTAGGTACCATTAGGCTAACTTGCTAACCACCAACCAATGGTTCTAGGTGTGTATCCATAGTCAGATCTCTATGACCCATGCCACCTTCCCTACTTTGGGACCTATACATCAACACAAATTTTTAGCCAAATGTCTTCCCAAGCAATGCTTTACTCGCAAAGCCTCAACAAATCTCTTCTAATTTCTTATCATCAATACAATCAACAATATCTACTAAACCAAGAAGGTTCCTTAGATATTCAAACTTCTCATTAGGAAGAGCCATTGTTAGTATGTCTTCTACCTATTCGTTTGTCAATACATACTCCAACTTCACGATCCCATCCTGCACCAGGTTCCTAATAAAGTGGAACTTATTGTTGATATGCTTCATTCTAACATGAAACACGAGATCTCCAGACATCTTGATACAACTTTGATTGTCACAATTAATCACAGTAGGACCCATAGACTTCTCTAAAAAATATGTCATAAGCTTCCTTAACCAAACAAACTCCTTTCCTACTTCACACGCAGCCACATATTATTCCTCAACACTACTTAAAGCAATGGGATCTTTCTTCCTACTCATCCATGAGATCACAACAGCTCCCATACTAAAACATCCTCTGGTAGCACTCCTTCCATTTGTCTCACTGCCACCCCAATTAGAATCTGTGAAGCCAATTAGCTTGACTTCCTTACTTTCATACTTTAGGTAGTTATGTATAGTGCCATGAAGATACCTCATTATATGTTTGGCAGATTTCCAGTGATCATGACAAGGCTTGAACTAAAATTGACTAAGAATGTTTAATTCAAAACATATAAATGACCTAGTATTTATCATATACATTAGGGAAACCACCAATTGTTGATAGGCGGTAGAATCCATGAGACTAAAGTCAGAGCCCCTCAAATTCTTCAAATTGGTGATCATAGAAGTAGTCATTGGCTTGGAAACAAACATTTTAATTTATGAAACAACTTGATGATGTACTTTCCTTGCCCCAAATATATCTCCCCAAGTCTCTACCATACTTATAGACCTAGGTAATAGTGCATCAATCCTAGATCCTTCATTTCAAATCCAACGGCCAACATCTTCTTGCATTCTTGAATTCTTCGCTCCACACCTATGATGAATAGATCATCCACATACAGTATAATAATTGCGGGCTCATTATTCACAACCTTGATGTAGAGATTCATATCAGAATAACTCTTCATGAACCCAATTCTAAGTAGATATGCATCTGTCCTTGCATACCATGCCCTAGGTGCTTGCTTCAAACCGTATAGGGCCTTCTTAAGTCTACAAACATGAGAGTCCCTACTATTAACTTCAAATCCTTCGGTTTGTTCAATATACACTTCCTCATCAATGTTCCCATTCAAAACTACAATTTTCACATCCATTTGATGGATATTCCAACCCATTGTAGTAGCCAATGAAACCAAAGATCTAATGATGGTGTACCTTGTTGTGGAAGCAAAGGTTTCTTCATAATCATTGCCTTCCTTTTGAGAGAAACCCCTTGCAACAAATCTTGCTTTGTACTTTTCTATATTTCCATCAACAACATGTTTGATCTTATAGATTCATTTGGAGGTGAAAATCGGTTTTTTACTAGGTCTAGGAATGAGGTCCCAAACCCCATTCTTCATGATGGATTGATTTTCTTCCTGCATTGCTTTCTTCCAAACCTCTTGATGAGTATCTTCCTTGAATGTAGATGGTTCGAATTCAATTAACTTTGTCGTGTATGTAGAATAACCAAAATATATTCTCGGTTTCTTACTTTCCCTGAAGGTTCCTTTTGCAAATTCATGTCCTTCGACATCTTCTAATGTAGCTTTTAAATAATTTTTCCTTTTCCTTGTGGTTCGGATGACCACCAATTGAATAGGCTCACTTGGTCCTTCTTCTTCTTCTTGATTTGTAGTAGGGTTTTTATGATGAACTTCTTCTTCTTCAAATATGGGAACTTCTTCGTCATCAGAATCAATAGGAATATCCTTTGATTTCTTGTATGCTTGATTTTCATCAAACATGACATCCCTGCTTACTTCAATGTGTCTTCCTTCCTTAATGTAGATTCTATATGCTTTTGAGGAGAGACTATATCCAATGAATATTCCCCTGATACTTGCAGATTTAAACTTATTTCATTTGTCCTCTAGAACATGGATGTATGTTGGACTTCCAAAGATTCGGAGGTGATCCACACTCGACTTATTTCCTATGAATACTTCTTTGTGTGTTGTATTATTAAGACTTTTATGAGGACATCTATTTTGAATGTACATGATTGTAATTTCTTCTTCTCCCCATAAGATTTTTGGTAGGCCTTGATCAAGGATCATAGTTTGAATGCCTTCTTTAATTGAACTATTCTTCCTTTCGATCAATCCATTTTGTTCAGGATAATAGGGAACAATGAGCTCCCTCTTGATTCATTCTTCCTTACAATATACAATCAATTCCTCAGAAGTATATTCCCCACCATTGTCATATCTTAGAGTTTTTATTTTTCCTTCAATTAAGGTTTCCACTTCAGACCTAAACTCCTGGAACTTATCGAACACTTCATATTTTGTTTTGAGAAGGTAGAGCCATGTATTTCTATAATGGTCATCAATGAATTTTACATAGTAGATATGACCTCCAAGTGATTTGTCAGACATGGACCCAAACACATCAGAATGGATGAGGTCGAATATCTCTTTAGACATAGTTTCACTCTTCGGAAATGGCTTTCTTATATGTTTTCCCAAAGAGCATCCATTTCACACACCTTCATGATCTAACTTCATATCGGGGATTCCACGAACCAATTGACTAAGAGTAGGGATGACCTTATAATGTAGATTACCGTACCTCCTATGCCATAGCTCAATGGGATTGATTTCCGTATGAACCAAAGCTTGAGGAGGTGGTATAATGACTATATAAAGGCTTCCTTCATGAACTCCAATAGCCCTAGCTTTATTAATGCTAGATACTTTTCCCCAAACAAATACTTTTCCATCAATAAAAGCACCCATTTCCCCTTTATCTTCTAAAAAAAATAGAAAGAAAATTCTTTTTCAAACCTGGAACATATAGGATTTTGTTGAGGTGCAGCTTCAATCCATTTTCCATATTCAATGATGTTGATCCTAGGACTCTAACAACATATATTTTGTTGTCACCCAATTCCACTACGTGATAAGATAACTCCTTTGATAGTGTATGAAGTTGTTTACTTTCTCCTCTCATGTGTCTTGATGCTCCACTATCAATGATCCATGCATTGTCATCATTAAGAGAACCTGTAAGAGTAGCCAGGAATCCTTGACTTTTGACCTTGTTGAATAAGTAATGGATGACCTTCTTGATCCAGCTTCTAGTAGTGTTGATACCCATTCTTATGTAGTTCATCAAAATAGATTAAGGTTTGATTCCCCTTGCTTGATAATTACTTGTGAGTTATGTTGGCTTCTTTTACTTATTTATTATCTTATATTTCATTATGAAATTACCATATTATGTGTGTATGAATATCACAAAATAATAGACACAAGATGTAGGCACTATGACAGGGAAAAACCCCCATTGAGGGGAAAACCCAGTCAAAAATCATCTTCCTTTCAATAGTATTATTTGAGACTATTCACCCTAGACAAAGACCAAAATTTCCCTCCACACCAAGTCAGCCTCCCATATCTTTGAGCTATTTCCAGTAGCACTTCCTTCCCAACAATTTCAACTATGTAGCAACTTCCGACATCAGGCAACAAGAAAAAATTGGAAGACTTCAATCTCCCAAACTAGGGAACAAAATAGAGAGAAAGAGGCTCCAAAATTTTGATTTTCTTCTTCTCCTTAGACTTGATCCAACTCGCACTTCCTTTTTCTTCCTTAGACCCACTTCGCATTTCTCCAACTTCCTTCAGGATATCAAACTAGCTTGAGATGAGATGCTCCAAATGAGTTTGACTTCCTTCTTTCTATAGGATCCAAGTGAGGTCGAATTGATGTCCCTAGGACAACTTGATCTCTTCTAGGCCGACTTGGTGTGGAGGTTATATAAATTATATTTTTCTCAATAATAAACATGTTTACATGATTCAAAAGCCCAAGAAGGGTCTCTTTGAATGTACAATGACTCTATAAACTCAATATTAATCATAGGAGTCCGCAATGGGTACTTTGACTAATATAATGATGACCCAAGCATGAAATCTATGCTTTAATAAGTCATTGATACAATAATAAATTTATTTTCTTTATTCTTTTAACAACTGCATTTTATGATGACTCAAATACATTAATAAAGACCAAACCTAGTTACATTTTCCAACACTCCAAGGGAAGGCTAACTTTCTATGGAGATTCATCCCGAACTATATAGAAATTATGAAAGGATTTACTCACTTATTGAAAAAAGGGGTTCCCTTCCATTGGGATGATATATCCCAAAATTATTTTGATACCTTAAAATATGTCCTAGTTCGAGAATCATTATTATATCTACCTAACTATCAATAAGACTATTTACTATATCTTGTTGCAACTATTACCACCATTGCCATGGTGTTGTTCCAAGAAGATGACCTAGGGGATGAACATCCTATATATTATTTGAGTCAAAATTTAAATGACACTAAAATAAAATACACTCACGTTGAAAAGTTAGCTTTGGAAACTATGCAATCTATCCAAATATTTAGCCACTATATTCTTCTTCAGAAGACTGTGGTAGTTATTTTTTGCAACCCAATGACTTACATTTTGTCACATCAATTGCTGAGGGGAAAAAAATCTAAATGGATTTTTATTCTCGAGGAGTTTGATTTGGAATTCATCAAATCCAAATATAAGAACTCCTTAGTCTTTGCTGAACTGATATGTGACCTTCCCTCATCTGAAACCGAATCGACCTCTCATGATTCTATTTCTGATGAGTCGTTGTTTCTGATTGATTCCTCTAATCCATGGTATGGATATATAATCATCTATCTCCAGACCCTAACTTTCTGACCTAACACCTCTCGCACTGAATAGTGAAGAATTTGATACCAGACTCATAATTACCTTATACTTGGCGACCATTCATAGAACGAAATGTTCCTATAGTGGTTTAATTTTCCTGCTCATTTTAGACCTTTCAATCACACTTAAATTGACTTGTTTACATAGTAATTAGTCTTGGGAAAGAAATAGTTTGAGCTTGGTACGGTTGTTTTTCACTTTTTTAAGGAAATTAGACCCAGCGCACTTTTTATTTTGAGACAAAGTGACCTAGCACAATTGTCTCTCTTTGTATATGTGATGTTTCACACTTGTTCCCATACTTCACCTGCAATGATCTTGTAGGATGTAAAAATTGCATTTTTATTCCTGGCTCTGAGTTTTGATTTGATCCAGTGAATTTTCCTGAGTCTCTCAACTAGTCATTGTCCCTGTAAATCCATCAATGTTTTTGAAATTGAGTTTGATTTCCTTGGGTCATTACTCAGAGGCTTGTTTCAGTTTCTTAATAAAATTTTGAGTGTTTTTTCTTGCATTTTTGAAAAAAAAATCCCCCTTAATTGGGGGGTGGAGCCGAATTGTGTATAAGTGTTAATCGCCTTTGAGTTTCATCTTTTTTAATTTTGGAATTTTCACTCAAATTCAGTTTAAGTCCTCTATTAATTAAATCTTAGATTACATTTTATTTAATTTTAAACTTCTGTTACACTTGATTGGTCCTTTCATTACAGTAGTGAAGGAAGGTACTATTGTACATAATTAGTCTTGTTATATTATTCTTTCGCTGATTTGGAATAAATTTGTGTTTGTTTTGAAGAATTATCTTGCATATATTACATTTCCATAGCTCGAATTATCTTTTTCACAACAGGAAAGGAATTTTTTCATAGATTAGATTTGCATAGTTTTCAAGAGAATTGAGTTGGAAAATTGACATTGTCTAATTGATTGGTAGAAATCGGTATGTTGGCATTGATGTCAACCAGACTAACATTGAGGTCGAAAGCAGTAAATTTCAAGCACAAAAAGAAGATTCAAGGTGCAAATAATGGCAAAGTGTTTGCATCCATGGTTCAAGTAGAAAATGGGCTCAAGGATTGCATCAGACCTTCTCCACTAGAAAGTGATTTGAAAAATATTTCCAACAGTACGTGGAATTCCATAAATGGATATCAAGATAAAAAATTATTGATATCAAAAGTAAGGATATTGAAGTCCGTAGGAGCAGACTGAATTTTAGAACCTTGAAACCAGGGAAGTAGGCCAAATATCGGAACCTCGAATTTTGAAACTTCAAAACTTTGGAGGCTTGGAGTCTTGGGACCTTGGAGGGTCGGAATCTCGGGACGTCTGAAGGTTAGAATATCAGAAGAAGGAAAAATATTAGAACCCCAAATTTTGAAACTTCATAACTTCAGAGGATCAGAGGCTCAGGGCGTCAGAAAGTAAGAATATCAGAGCCTCGAAGGTTTATATAAAAGAAACTCGAGATAGCATGGAACTAGGGAATTAGGCTGAATTTCAGAGCCCTTGGAACTTCGAAACTTCGAAACCTTGTAAGATCGTATTATGAATTATTTTAAAAGCACTGAGGGTTATGGGGAGAAGGGATTTACAAATTAAATCGTTTATAAAACCAATGACCAAGGGACCTTTCTCTCTCGCCAAATAGGACACATGGTAGCATTTGATTGGCCCTCAGGAGTTGATAGTGGCAGATGACATCAGCATGACATGGATATACGGAGGACATGTGGAAGTCAAATTCAGCATTATTGAGTGGCCTAATGGGGAAAATCCTAGTGACACGTGTCACCACTAAGGAGACGCCACATGGGGATGATGACATGAGCATGATCTCACCCTAGAAGTATATTTCAAAGGTCAGAGATTTCGTAACTCCTCTATAATTTCATTTTGAGAAAGTCCTGATACGAGGGAGCTCCAATGTTATTGTCATTTGGTTGTGGAGACCAAAGAACCAAGTGTGTAGAGCATAACAAAAGGAGATAGGCTCTCAGTAGGATCATGAAGGGCTTAGCACCTAAGTGTTATGCCATTGGTCACAACACTTGGTCCTATGGTGGAAAAACAATAAGATGCAAAGAAAAATGGACTCAAGGCCAAGCTCAGAATTTCGGGATATCGTAATATCTTGGAACATTACACCTTAATAAAGTTACGATATATAGGGCTTCGAGATTGCAACACAGATTTGTATGAAGGATGAATGAGTCGGCATCTAAGAGTAAATGTGTGCAAAAGAGTTGATCACAGGAATAAATAACGCTTGTCATGATCACTAAGTCAAGGGTGACGAGGACCACAATTTTTAGAGAAGAGTGTTGGGCATATCTTGAGTTGAAGTAAGCCACCTATGATCTCCCGTGCATGCTACAAGGGATTAAATGATGAAAATATCCTATGAACAAAATATTTGATTACACGAAGGAGAGGCATGCCTGAGGCATGTGTTAGTCTCTGGAAGAAAATTCAGAAGTATGTCTTGAGCAGTAAAGAGCCATATTGTTAATACAAGATGACTTTAATGTAATAACTCCTTGAGTCTACAGTGTGACTGAGATTTATTTCTCAGCAAGTTGAAATACACTGAAGTGGACATTCCTTGCATCAATTAATCTGCAACTGAAGTTGTTAAGTAGATGAGAAGGATAAACTGCTTAGAATCCCATGCTCCATGTTTAATATGATCGCAATAGCAATATATCAAACGCAACAACAAGAAGTAGTGCCAAGTGAAGGAGTACATTCAAGCAATGAGAATGGAAAAATGATGGCTGACAAAGACAACATTGATCACAGCACAGGGGAGGAACAAAATCATGGAGAGCAGTAATGCAAAGTGGGGGAATACAGTATTGTTGTGCGAGCTAAATAGTGTGGAGTGGAGTATCAAGAAGTTGTGCAAATGGCCCAAGTGTTAACCTAAGACATAATGTTGTAGAGGGCTGTGATTAGAGCTGAAGGAGCAACAAGGAGCAGAGTTCAGAGGAGAACTGCACTGAATTAGATTTGTATTTCTTTGAATATGTATTTGCCTCTATTTTTAGCTTGAAAATTGTATGAAAGGTAGAATAGTAGCTAGAGCAGGTAGTGGCCTACATTCTTAAGAGGTGGGTGCCTCTTGGAAAGTAGTGTCTTGTTATCTTAAGGGGGTATGTGCCTCCTATGAGTGGGTTCTCACAAAAAAATTGATGTAATTAAGTAGGTGATTAATTTACATCATAATAACAAATAAATTGGTGGTTTTCTCCCTTTGAGTTTCGACGTAAAAATACCTGTGTCAATATGTGTATGTTTCTCACATGATGGATTGTATGTACATGTGAATGCCTTGTCTTATTGGTCATTTGTAGTGTATTAAAGCTCTCACAAGTAACTAACTGTAGTGAAAAGATCCAAAGACTTATACTTAAAATTTGAAAGAACCTCACTATCACTGATTCATTCCCCCCCCCCCACAGTAATTCCTTATTCCAACAAATTGTGCATAGATTGCATTGCATGGTTTGACATCTTTTAGGGGTTTCAAATTTTGAATTGGAATATTAAAATTGAAAGATCTTATTAGGAAGTTTTTGTTTGTTGCACCATTGAATGTTTCCTTGTTGTTTGTCTCTTCCTTCTTGCAGATAGATCTTCATAAAAAAATGATAGAGTTATTTTCATCATGTTAGTTGCATCATAAGGAGTTCAAGTGAATTTGTACTATGAGCATTGAAATTAAAATTTAATTGAAGATCAACTTTAAAATTAATTCAATTAACCTAAGGAGCATTTGGAACATTAATGACACACATAGATGTTTAGGCTAGAGATGTGTTTTGGTGTCTTTAAAAAGTAGGAGGTGTTGTTATTTGTTTGTGTTACATTCTAGGGGTAGTCAATATTTCACGTAAGTAAGTATATCATAATGTTATCCACATACCCTTGGGTATATTAGATGGTTCTCCATGTATGAAAAGTATATCAAAATACTTTTGATCATACAGGACACATTAGACAACACCACTGTGGACTGCACTTCCACATACCTTCGAGTATATTTTGGAAGTCCACGATTAGGTTGTTATCTTGCCATAGGTAACCGAGTCGGTCGCCTTGTTTACTGTGATACACAAAACACAACATTCAAATATATTTCCTGCACATACTAGAAACGGTATATTACAGTTAACAGTAACTTGGTAAACTCTTTTACCTAGTTACCCATTTTATTTTTATGTCTTTAATTTCTAAGAACAATTAATTAACCATGGAACAACATCCTCACTGTGGAACAACTCCTTGGTATATCTTAGGTTGAGACTAATGGAAAAAGTTCTTGAGTCTACCAGTCAAGGAAGCCCTTCTGATGGGAATCCTTGTCGTTTTCCTCCTTTTGGAAATATTGGTCCTCCTTATATGGCCACTAGATCTAGGGAGTTCACTTTTTTCTGCAGAAGTGAATTTTCTATATAACAATAATAATAATAATAATAACCCTCTAGTTTTAAAGTCACGACCAAGCCACACACAAAATGGTGCATCAGACCCCCTTGTTGTGGGACAAGGGAGCCCCTTATGTGCAATGATTTGACTGCTAAAGTATATAGACTCTAGAGGTGAACATACTCTAAGTCGCCCCTCCAATTGAACCTATGAGTTGAATGCTAAAGTATATAGAGGTGCACATACTCTACATCCCTATAGATTTGAGCCTATAACCTCTTAGGGGAAATACATATTATTAAAAATTAGGCTGACTAAAATTGTAAATTATTTTCGATTAATTAGAAAAAAGAATATAACCATTACAAACATTCCAGATAGATAATAATAAATGGTTATGATAATTTAATATTAATAAGATGAGTACTCTAACCTCATTCATTATATGAACACCATTTATGACCCATGAATTTGTAAAATATGTACCCATTACATTGGAAAAAAAATTAATGATTTTGATTTATCATATTGAAAATGATAACCTAAAAAATCAGTACTCAACATCTAACTTAACAAAATTAAAATGAGATATAAAATAACAACCATTATTTCCAACTATCTAAAATAAATCCAATTAACTCAATAATATTTTATACTCATATATAAAATATTTTATTCACATTAACCATCTCACATTCATAACACATAAATTTGTATCCTATATATATAATTGCTCATTATAATTATATAATATTTATTGAAAGTTATTCACACAAAATTTCTCTTTTCCATGGTTGGTACATCGTATGAGGCCGTTTCTTTAAAAATCATGCCACCCTTTTCTTTGACTAACAAAGATGCTGAAGATACAAAAGTATAAATGTTACAGAAAAGTATAAAAGTTACCGTGACGCTAATTAAAAAGGAACTAAAATTAAAAGGGAGCTGAAGGAAGTAAAGTGAAGGTATAAAAGATACCGAGTCGGAGAAAAGGAAAAAACACGTTACCACGACTTTAATAAAATATAGAATGCATCCTTCACTTTCACGATAATAAATTAGAAGGCTGGGGAAAAGGAAAAGTAAAAGTAAAAGCCTAAAAAGAGAAAAAATAAAAGTAAAGTATGAATTTAAAGGTAAAGAAAAAAGAAAAGTAAAAGAAAAATTAAAAGCGTAAAATTGAACACAGGCGGAAAAATAAGAAGTAAAGTATGAACTTAAAGGTAAAAGAAAAAAAAATTAAAAGCGTAAAATTGAACAAAGGCGGAAAAAATAAAAAGTAAAGTATGAACCTAAAGGTTATGAAGCGTTTCAGATAAATAAAAGATACACAATAATATTTTTTGGGAATATTTAAATATGCTTTTATATTAGGATTTATAATTTATTTGAAAATTTATTTTAAGTAACGTTGAAATGTTTAGTTTTAAATAAATAAAAAATAGAAGGGTAACAGATTGGAAAAAAATAAAAAAAAAAAAATAAGAAGCGTAAAAGAGTGAAAAAAAATAAAAAATTAATTTAAATGTTAAAAAAAAAAAAATATGAAGACAAAGGCAATTTTAAATAAATGAAAAATAAGAAAAGTAAAAAATTGAAAATAATAATAATAATAATTTAATTTGAATATTCAAACAAAAAAGGTTTCAGATAAATAAAGGATACAACAATTTTTTTGGGAATATTTAAATATGTGTTTATATTGGGATTTATAATTTATTGGAAAATTTATTTTAAGAACCATTAAAATGTCTATTTTGAAATAAATAAAAAATAAGAAGAGTAAAAAATTGAAAAAAAAATAATAATAATTTAATTGGAATATTAAAGTTAAGTTAATATCAAATTGATATATAAGATTTTTTCTTTACAAGAATAATAATTTTTTTAGGTAGGGATTTTACTACTAAAGTTTATATATATGTATATATTTTTACTTTATTGAACTTATAATCTCTTAGGAGGAAAGCATTGTTCTTAGCCATTAAATATTGTGTATAGTCTAATATGATGTAGATATTGCCCCATATACACACACACACACACACACACACACACACACACATATATATATATATATGAAAAAGAAAACAAGGTAAATAATCTTTTAGATATTAAAATATCAAATTTATTGAGGTCTAATTTTTTATGATTTAATTTCATGTTATGTATTAATCTTTCCTATTGAATGATAAAAAAATTTATAAGATGCAATCCCTTTGGATTCTTGATAAATACCAATTTAATATGGATTTATCATGCTTTATTACATTGAGATGTTTTATTTGTCTAGCTTTCTTGAGTAACCTTTATGTGTTAAAATTATACAATAATGTGATGTGTTGTATATAATAGATATGCGTGATGATTTGTGTTTTCTTTAACTGTAAGTGGAATTTTTTCCATGTGCTCACCATTTTAATATACATTTCATCATTCCGGTGGCAAGGTCGGGGGTTGTTTACAACCCCAAAGGAATTTATGAATTAACCTTCGCTTGGGATTGGGGGAGCCAATAAGAACCAAGTAAAAATTCTAGTTTTATATCAAGGCTTCCTCATTCTCATATCTATATGGAATTATAAATTCTTAATTCTTGGTGATTCCTCAATAGTTATTAGTTAGAAAAGGAATCCAACAAATATATAAATCTCAATCCCTTTAATAATGATAAAAAAGTCAAAGTGCTTACAAAGTGTTTCTCCTCCATTGATTTTCTTCATTTTCTTCAAACCTAACAATCCCATTGTCGCATCCATTTTTGTTGGACCCAATAATTGTAAATATCCCTATGTAAATTTTGGGGAAAAATGTAAACATAAGAGAAAATTTAATTGACAGCTAAGCTAAACGGGAGGGATAGAGATCTAGAGCTCTGAAGTAGAGGGTTGCATGATTTGTTGGATTGTTAGTGAAGTGTCATGAAAAGGCCACACTTACCTCATTTATCTTCATTACCCTAACCACAATGTTGTGATGTACCTCATTTTCAACCCACCCAACTCTCTCTCTCTCCTTCCTTCAAATTCCTTTCCTTAAGAATGTGAAATTCTCTTCTAAAATTTAACTTTTGCATATCTCGTCTTCGTTGAATGTTCTATACATCAAGGAAATACTAATGCTTTCTATTTAGTCCTTCACTACTTTCCTAACACAATTCACATGGGTTTAATTCCTTATCTTCGCATTCACATAATCTCTACCTACTGGATCCTTATTGAAAATGCACTGATTCTAATAAGAAAATGCATGATTTCTTATCCATCATTATATTCATTTTATGCCCTTATACTTCACTACGCTTTTGTTGATAGGTCTTTTTGACCTATTGCATCGACGATGGTAGATCGGTCTTTCTACATCAATAGTTTTGATTAGTCTTATGGTTTTACAAAGAGACAAAGTATATTTCGATATTGTTTTCAATTCATTTGTTCCTTTGAGGCATCCTAAGAGTTGTTTACTCTTCTAACTATATTCTCACTGTGCTTATTCTAGTATGGAAGGGGGTTTAATGATTTTTTCTCGCCATTAGTTTAATTCTTGAGTTCCATCAACTATTAGTGACTCGTTGTGTTTAAATTTCTTCAAATTTGTAAAACAGGTAATTCTACATTTGATTATGTGAATTTCTTTCGCATTAAAACTTATTCTTTGGTGAAGACAATTGAATATTGACATTGTCTTTGGTCTCATTTTGATATAAATCTACTGTTTTATCTCTAGGGTTCTTTCTGCAAATATTCTAGTGTCCATCCGGTAACATCTTGTTCTAATATAGTTGGTCATTGACGATAGGATTACACCCATGTTTAGCCATTGGTTGATATTGGCCATCAACTAAGTGACATTTTTTATCTTTTACATCAACAACTTCAATTAAAAACCCGTACCTTCTTGTGTAAGCTCTCTAATTCCATATTCATTATTTAGACAATGGTGAAACAAAATTGGTTAATGGTTCTCCCTTTTTACAGTAGGATTTTTAACATTGTTGGAAGCAAAGAAATTATGAGGGTTTTGAAACATATGTTTCCTGTTTTATGTAGTTGTTCTACAACTTAACTTCCAGAATTCATATAACTCTGCATTTATATTTGACAAGGGTTTTATAACCCTATGTGGTCTGTTGTCTCTAATCACTTCTCGTCTTTCTCTGTGAATTATTTTAAGTTTAGTCTTCCTTATAATTATGAACATTGTTCTTTCACGTGTCCTAGTTTTTATTTGGGTTTGAAGTTTATCGAATCATGGTTACCATTTTGATAATGTCAAATTTCGAATATGGTTACAATCATTTGCAACACTTTTCATATTCACACGGTAAGTAGAATTTTAAATATTATCATTTAGGTTTTATTTTCTGTATGAAAACTCATTTACTTTCTTGTCATTTTCTTTCTCCAGGAATTGAGAACTTGTTTAACATTGGCTATAACCTTGTATTCATTGGGTTTACATTGTTACCGCATCTTAAATTCTAGGTTCATTCTTTAATTACTTATATATATAACACTATTATTTTGTTTATAAAATAGTAACCCTCATTCTGTGTACAGTGTCTAATTTTATGTTTACCCCTATACAGGTAGAAAAAATAATTATAATTTTGTAAATTATTCCCAAGTTATTTTTATAACCCTCTTCACATATGTTCCTTTAATGCTGAATTTTTCTTCACACTTTATATTTAGTTCTTGCTTACTAATCATTGGTTTTTTTTTTTATGTTTACTCCAAGTACTAGTTTCACGTTCGGGCAAAGTATTTTTCCTTTGATGCTTTTAAATTTTGCATGGCTCTATTCTGACTTATTCGACTCTTCTACTAGGTTGTAGACCCCCAACTTTTGGTTTCCCCTATGGGTGTGATTTCTATATTTGAAGATGAACCTCCCGATTGTTTTTTTTAACAAGAACGAGTACTTTATATATATTCAAAATCTTGAACTACGTGACTAGAACCACATTTACAAAACTTTCATCAAAACTGGTAGTAGTTTGTGCATCAATTTCCAAATCCCAATACATCCACAAAACTAATTTCTTCCTTCTACATGCCTTGACCACTATTACATAACACTGATAATTCCCATAATATCTATCAAACAAACCTAATATAAACACAAAGAGACATAAACTATGATAGACATTAGATTGAGCTTAAATTCCTAACTTCCTTGCATTCCTCCTTATCCTACCCACTTAATCCTGCACCGGCATCTCCTGCTTCATCATGAGTCTATAATTGAACAACAACCTCCTCAGGAAACCCAACTATTATCTCTTGCACTTCACAGAATATTCTATCACTTATTAGCTCTGAGTTGGAGGAAAGCAAGTTTGTATTCTCCTTTCCAGAGTGGCTTCCACAATTTAAAACTTGGCATTAATTTGCTCAATATCCGATAAACGATTTATCTCCAATAACTCAACATGGTGTGTAAGGAGGTCCATCCTACCCATGAGTCATTTGAACAAGAACTCCATAACCCTCTTCCACCTAGCTAAGCCCTCCATGAGGGACTCCTCACAATGAGCATTTTGTGGCTCCATCACGATATCCTCCCAAATGAAACTATGCTCACACTCACAGTCTCTTATTGCGAGATTTGATAGAGGTTGCATCCATTTATATACTAGAAATTATGTTTCATCCTTCACTCATGATCATGACATAATAACTTGTATATCCTCAATTTGAAGTTGCATTAAATAACTTTGCACACTAATGGATCTATCAAACCATCCCTATAGCCAATTCCCTGTAGGATAAGATGGCCATTGCTTCACCATTAAATTACCTCTTATTTTTGTAGGCTCAATTCCTTAATGAATGAGAATAAACCAAACCTTGTGCGAGTGAACAAAATGAATGTCCTAGGGATCCACATGAGCTTCATGCATTAATACCATACATCCTATCCACCATTTTTCTGAACACCTTTCCATGATTTTACACATATTCCAAACCTCAAGATGATCTAGGGAAATATCAACTGCTATGATCAACATATTCTTATGGGATGGGGGTGAGGCATAATGCCCCTCCATCTGTCTCAAACTCACCAACACCTAAGATAACCCCATGATTTGCCAATCCATTGACAATGGAATTGAGGTGACAGAAAATGTGAAACAATTCAAATTTATCAAATGCTTTTAATTGAAATTCAATTCTTAATACAAGGGTTTATTTTTTATCCTTTGAATTTGCAACGGAAGGAGAGAACATCCTTAAGGATAATAAGGAATCACCGATCACTTTAATGTTTTTTATCCCTTGGGATAGAGCTATATCCAAGACTTTCCACGTTGCTAACAATTCATCTTTGTTGTTTGTTGCTACTCCTAATCCCCATGAGTATTTTATTCTGACTTGTTCGTTGGGGAAAAAAGGATCCCTCCCACTCCTGCCACCCATATAACCTCCCAATTGTTAACTTCTAGAATTTTTTATTAATTGTTTTATTTTATGTCTTTTGTGACATATAGTTCCTACATAACAAAATTATTTATAAAAGTACTTGAGCCTCTTTTGTACATTATGAACAGAAATTTCAAGTTCTATTCTTATTTTACTCATTGCAAATTTCTTGAGGTTGAACATAACTCTTTCAAATTTTTTTTCCATATAATCATATTGTCAAAACATAAGAGAGTCTCTATATAATTTTGGAAAACAATACCACTATGTTTTTTTACAATGGTGTTTTATATATATATATATATATATATATATATATATATATATATATATATATATATATATATATTTGTATTTTCGTTGACTGTATAGCTAAGATAATTTATTATGTCTTTAATATTGAACTAAGAGTTACAATGTTAATAAATCTTTATTTTATACATGTTTATTATTACTTTGTATGCATGTCTATACTCGGAGTTGAATAGTTTTCCATCTTAGATTACATTGTGTGCTATTTAATAAATATGTGTTGAAATAACAAATATAATTATATATTTTTTCTATATATAAACACCTATAGAAAGACTTGTATTCACAACAATGACTTGTCTAGTTTTAAACAATTCCTTCATTTTTAATTTCTCATTTAACACAGGATATCTATCCAATATATTAATGTTTTCTTCAACATAATATCTAGTTTTCGTACCTGTTATAGTGTTTTGCACAAATTCATAAATAAGAAAATAACCATTATTTTCTACTAATGGAAATTCATACATTAAAATAAAAATAGCTAACTCTGCTCTTTATATAGTTCTAAATTTTTTAATAAAATTAGAACTAACTTTTTCCTTTTCTTTTACTATACAAAATTAGTAAGTAAAACATAGCTAATCCTTTTCTCTCTTTTGCATAGAATTTTCTAATGAGAAACATAATAATTTCCTTTTTCCAAATAAATAGATATGATAGGTAAGAATGCCGACTTGAAAATTAGTAGCATGGGAAAATTAGTAATCGAGTACTTGGCTCCTCCCAACCTTGATATTGCATCCACACAATATCCTCCCAATCATATTAGGTCTACAATTCTTTTTTTTCTCTTTTTGTCCTTCACACTTGCTTCTCTTGAGCCTCTTCTACTAGAATGAGACACAAGCTAGTAGACAAAATATTTTTCTCCATTACCCATCTACCACTCTTTTGGTGGTTAGTAACTATGTTGGGTCCCTATAATACTAGTGATTACCCCATTACTATTGTAGTTATACCCCTTATTTATATTGTTAAGCCCCCATTGCCCCCATATTGTTATTAATGTGCCCATAGAATCCCTCTATTGTTATTTTTGTGGCTTTATATTATTATTGTTAGGTCGGCTGGATTATATTGTGACTCCATAGACTCCTATATATAGAAAGGAGGTTTTGTCATTTGAATCATCCAAGAATTGTTCATTTATGTAATGTAAAGGAGGTTGCCCCCTCGAAGAGGCTGACTTCTAAGGCGTTGATCTATCTTTTCTATCTTTTCTTGAGCTGGTTTCATAACATTTGGTATCAGAGCTTTGGATTCTAGGGTTTCGCTGCTCGAAACAGGTCATCGTGGCATTTTTGCTATAACTTTTTTCTGTGACGTTTCAGAAGTCGCAAAAAAAACCCATTTGAGAAGAAATCGCTTTGAACCTTGGGTCCAAATTTCAGAGCTTTTCGCGTGATATTTTCGGAGATATGATCTGAGGAAGTTGGTCTTTTTGTAGACTCCTGAATTACACTCAAAACAGGTGACCTGGGGAAAATCGTCATAACTTTATTTCTGAGCATCAGATTGAAATTTCGTAAGAAGGTACAGAAAGAGGACGGACTTTAGTTTTCTTTTATATATTTTTCAGAGTCAGAGGTTAAAACAGTGACACGGGGCACTTCATACAAGTTCGCTCTACTGAACTAGTCTATAATCAGGTCACTGCGGGAGATTGTGCATAACTCTTTCTTGGAGAATCCAATTTGGATCAGACTAGTGGCATTGAAAAGAGGACATAGAAGGCTACTACAGGTCACAATTTCAGAACTGGATGATTCGAAATTACAGAGATACATCAGATTCAATATCAGGCTTCTACAAAGTAAAAAAAAAGGTGTGTAGTTTTTATTTTTTATTTTTGCATAAGCTTGGTTTGAAGGAATTCAAAGGGCATAGTAAAGAATTATTATCGGTAACTGATGCCCCGAGGAAAGAAAATACAAACACCTAGTAAGGAACCTAAAAGCTCTAGCATGACTCATGAAGAAGAGGAAGAAATGCTACATGATATATCAAAATTACAAGAACAAGTGCAACAAATGTCACGCTCACAAAAGCTAACAGATGCTAAGATAAATGGCGTGGAATCTAAGATAAAGGGCATGGAAGCTAAGATGGATGATCTGAAGACAAATTTGAGGACAGGTTTGAAGACAGACATGGCAGATTTGAAGACAGATTTGACAAATTTTCTACAAGAAATACTTACTAATGGTGAAAAGGTTGTAAAGGAAACTCATGATGTGAACAAAAGAAATGTTAATCATGATTCCATAGACCCTAATGTTGGATCGAAGACCCACCATATTCCAAAAATCGATATGAGGAAGTTTGATGGCAAGGATCCCGCTACATGGATATTACAGATGGAGCAGTTCTTCGATCTCAATAATGTGCAAAACACACAAAAGGTACGTATGGCAACTTTATATTTGGAACCAAATCAATTTGTATGGTATCAATGGCTTTGCTCTCGTAAACAATTTATCACTTGGGCAATTTTTACGGAAGAATTGATAGCACATTATGAGGATACAAAAAGCAACACTTTTTTTAGCCAATTGATAAGTCTCAAACAAAAGGGTTCAATAATGGAGCACATTGAGGAGTTCCAAAAATTGAACATAAGGGTAAAAGATATTCCAGAGCAGCATAGGATTGATGTGTTCATAGGGTCTTTAAAGGATAATATCCAACATGATGTTTGACTTTGGGAACCTGATTCATTAGAGAAGGCATTCAGGTTAGCAAGAAAAATGGAAAGCAAAATTATGGCAACCAGGAAGCATACCACTCACAACTATAAAGACGGAAGTGCAGTTGCCCCTAGTCTTCCACAACCTATAAGGTTGACACCACAACAATTGGAAGAAAAAAGAGCAAAAGGGCTTTGTTATAGTTGTGATAGCAAATACACTAAAGGTCATAAGTGTGCTGAGAAGAAATTATTCTACATAGATTGTGAAGAGGAAGAAGAAAAGGAGCAAGAAAGGTCAAAAGAAGAGGATATGCTCCAGGAACAAAGCCTAGATGAAGAACAAATAAATTCGACCATATCTTGTAATGCATTGGCGGGAATTACCACTCCTCAAACCATCAAGATAGAAGGACAAATCAAGAAGAAAAAGGTAATAGTGTTGATTGATTCAGGAAGCACCCACAATTTTATTCATTGTAGGGTAGCAAAAGAATTGAATTGCTTCCTATATCCAGCACCAGAGTGTCAAGTGATGATTGCAAATGGAGGAACAATAAATTGCTCTAGAAAGTGCCATAATATCAAGCTATCCATGGGAGAATATGTATTGACTAGCCCAATGCTTTCCATTCCAATGGGAGGTGCTGATGTTGTACTAGGAGTCCAATGGCTACAATCCTTGGGTACAATAGCTTTTAATTTTCAAGAACTTTTCATCAAATTTTCTGTGGAAGGAAAGGAAGTTGAATTAAGGGGTATTGCAGGGAAACCAGGAAAGATAATCAGCTCTAATGGTATGACAAAGCTTCTAAAAAAGGAGCAAAGGGGTGTAATTGCACAATTATGTTTGCTAGATGTTTCCACATTAGAATCATCTATTTCTCCAGATCTCCAAAAAGTCTTGGACAATCATTCCAAGGTATTTGAGACTCCCAAAGGTCTCCCACCTATGCGTGATCATGATCATGCTATTCATCTGATTCCAGGAAGTGTTCCTCCAAACATCAGGCCGTACAGATATCCCTATGTCCAAAAAAGTGAAATTGAACGTATGGTTGCAGAAATGCTAGAGGCTGGTATAATTCAACCGAGTCAAAGTTCTTTCTCTGCTCCAGTAGTATTGGTGCACAAGAAGGATGGATCATGGCGCATGTGTCCAGATTATAGGGAGCTCAACAAGCTCACTATTAAAGATAAGTTCCCCATTCCTGTCATTGATGAATTACTGGATGAATTGCATGGATCAATTTACTTCACCAAGTTGGATCTTCGTTCAGGATATCATCAAATCAGAATGAAGATTGAAGACATTCCGAAAACGACATTTAGAACTCATGAGGGTCATTATGAATTTTTGGTCATGCCTTTTGGCCTTACCATTGCACCTTCAACATTTCAAGGTTTGATGAATTCAATTTTCAAACCATTCCTTAGAAAATTTGTGTTAGTATTTTTTGATGATATACTTATCTACAGCAAGTCTTGGAAGGATCATGTTGAACATGTTGACAAGGTGCTACAACTATTGGAGGAGAAACAATTATATGCAAAAAGATCCAAATGTTTCTTTGGAGTCCAGGAGGTGGAATATTTGGGTCATATTGTATCTCATGAAGGAGTTAAGGTAGACCCTACCAAAATTAAAGCCATTAAGGAATGGAAAATCCCCACATCCATAAAGCATTTGCGCGGATTTCTTGGGTTGACAGGGTATTATCGCAAGTTTGTTAAGAATTATGGGAGAATAGCAGCACCTCTAACGACATTATTGAAGAAAGATGCATTTTCATGGACTCCGGAAGCAACAAAGGCCTTTGAACATCTTAAAGAGGCAATGTGCCAAGCACCGGTCTTAGCTACACCGGACTTCACAAAAACCTTTATTGTGGAATGTGATGCTTCAGGAAATGGAATTGGTGTTGTTCTAATGCAAGATGAAAGACCCATTGCTTTTGAAAGTCGTCCAATCAAGGGAAAGTTTCTAAGAAAAGCTATTTATGAGAAGGAAATGTTGGCAATACTCCATGCACTTAAGAAATGGCGACCCTACCTAATGGGAAGACACTTCAAGGTAAAAACGGATCATGATAGCCTTAAATACTTTTTAGAACAAAGATTATCCTCTGAAGAGCAACAAAAGTGGGTCACAAAGATGTTGGGTTATGACTTTGAAATCATCTACAAAAAAGGGAAGCAAAATGTGGTGGCAGATGCACTCTCAAGGAAGGATGAGGATGTGGAAGCATTGTTGTGCGCTATTTCTATCATCCAACCAGATTGGATAAATGAAGCAAGGGAGGAATGGAAGAATGACGAAGAAGTGTGGGCACTTATTCGAAAGCTACAACAAGATTCCAGTACGTCTGATACATTTAGCTGGAAAAATGATTCATTATGGTACAAAGATCGCTTATACCTCTGTAAGAATTCCCAGCTAAAACAAAAGATTCTTATGGAATTGCACACTTCTCCCTTAGGAGGGCACTCAGGATTTTTAAAAACTTACCACAGGGTTAAGAAGGAATTTTTTTGGGATGGCCTTAAATCAGATATTCAAAAGTTTGTGGCAGAATGTTTGGTTTGCCAACAAAATAAAGTTGAAACAATTAAGACACCGGGTCTATTACAACCTTTATCCATTCCAAGCCAACGTTGGGAGGAGGTATCAATGGATTTTATCACAGGTTTACCCAAGTCTGAGGGAAAGAGTGTCATCATGGTGGTAGTTGACAGACTTACCAAGTATGCACACTTTTGTGCATTATCACATCCATTTAAAGCTAGTACAGTTTCTACTGCATTTATGGAAACAATTCAAAAGCTACATGGAAACCCAAAGATTATTGTAAGTGACAGAGATCCCATTTTCACTGGAAATTTTTGGACACAATTATTTTCTTGTCTTGGTACTCAGTTAGCTCATAGCTCATCTTATCACAATCTGATGGGCAAACTGAGATAGTAAACAAATGTTTGGAAGGATATCTTCGTTGCTTTGTATCTGATAAACAGACACAATGGGTCAAATGGTTGCCTCTGGCTGAATGGTGGTATAACACTTCCTTTCATACAGCAACAAAAATGACCCCATTTATGGCACTTTATGGGTATCAACCACCATCCATCACATCATATTTAAGAGAAAATTCTAAGGTTCAGGCAGTGGAACATCACATCGAACATCAACAACAAGTCCTCCAACTCTTAAAGGATAACCTCGTGTTGGCACAGAATTGAATGAAACAACAGGCAGATAAACATCGTAGTGAAAGAAGTTTTGATGTAGGTGATTGGGTATTCCTACGGCTACAACCATATAAGCAAATGTCCCTCAAGCAAGCTAAGAAGGATAATAAATTATCACCAAAGTATTATGGTTCGTACAAGGTGTTGCAAAAGATTGGTACTATGGCATACAAATTGGAGCTTCCTGCAGCTTCTCGATTGCACCCAGTTTTCCATGTTTCATGCTTAAAGAAGGTTATAGGTGACAACTTCACTAATAGGTGGCAGGTAGTTGTTAACTCATTAATGAGCTTCTGTTTCCCACTCCTAAAGACAAGAGCTTTCCTTTTATGGAAACAATTAATTGGCCAATTTCTACAATACTTCAATAAATCTAATCATCTAGATTAGATGCCTAGGACTTATTAAGAGGTAATAAATATAAAACAATAATCTTGCAGCCTCAAATTTTTTAGCCATCTATAATCAAGAATCAATTTTTCCATATTTTTTTATTATAAAACAAAACATCATAATTACAATTTTATAATCAGTTATTATTGGTAATAAATTATTGATAATTAAATTCTTCAATTGTCTTTCAGACTTGAACATTAAAAATAAACACACACATATGCACAATTAATTACACAAAATATCAAGCTAGGGGATAACACAAGTTCTTCCTACAATGACAAGTATTGAAGTTTTGGTTTGAGAAGCATGAAGGATAATGCCCATCTTGGTTCCTTCCTCAATGATCATGACAAGAAAAATAGTCAAGGAAGGGAAAGTGGGAAGGGATCAATGATGAAGGAGGATACAACATAACATAGGAGAGATGACATGAGATTAGTTGGTCGACCCGGAAGAGGAAGAAGAATGTGCATGAAGAGGAACGTAATTGGCAGCTTAGAAACTGGGAACCATACTCAACATAAAGAAATCTACTAGAAGACAATGTAGAAGGCTAAATTGGATTGAACTTTCCCTGAGTTATAGATCTAAGACTTGGAATTTCATTCCATGTGCTGTGATGACCAGACCCTGAATGATGTGATTAAGCCTAAATGGCTAGTGGTAGGCTTAGAGGAGGACTAAACCACATGTGCTTTTTGAGTAAGATGATAAACCATTAAGTGCTTATTGAATAAGTTGGTAAACCAGTTAGTTCTTATTGAATGGGGTGATAAACCACTTGGGTGTTTACTGTAAGGCTGATAAACCACTTAGTAGGGTGAGATGAACCACTTTGATTCTTATCGTGAGGATGATAAACCACTTGGACAATGGGATACAGAATCCTATAGTATTTTCCTTGAAAACACAGCTGATAAAATGCCTAGATAGCAGATTAAAACTCTTATAACTTCGCAATACCCTAATTGGGCCTTGGTTGAAACCTTGTGATTTATCTTAGAGAGAGTAAGTGATTCAGAGAGTAGATTGTAAACCACCTAGACAATGGACTCCATATCCTAAGTGTTCGATAAATTTTTGGTGTGAATTCCCTTTGGGAAAGTATCCCCTCGGACATTGGATCTAGCTCAGGGGTGGTCAACTATAAGAGAGATTACAGTGTAGTTGGCCTGTGCTTGGGTGGAGATTTGAAGTCCCTGTAATTTCCAACCATTTCAAATAACTCAGATAAGTATAAATTGGTGTATGTTTGGGTGTCATGCCACAATAGCCTTATTTTGATGATGAATTCTAATATGATCATGAATATTCATGTGTATAAATTTGAATGTTGTCGATTAAATTTATTGTTGGTTATCATGAAAATTGTGGTTTTAAGGATTAATAACACTATCGAGTTGCTAACCTATCATGATTTATCAGTTATTTGTATACTTGATGTTAAAAATAGCAACAAGAAATTCCAATTTAATTTGTCCTTGAATTAAATTTTGAATTAAAATCGAATTATATTCTCATAGAAACTTGTAAATTGTTAATTAAGTTTAATTGACTTAATTGACTTAGGAATTTTGAGTTGGGGGTTTATCTGGAGTCATGTAAGTGTGATCCCTAAATTTTATGGTTCTAGATTGAGTTCTTTGGAGTTGTAATTAGATAACTCAGTTCAAGTGAGTTATAGTCAATTAAACTAGTTCTAATTGTTTGAAGAACTAGTAGAGGTTTAGTAGTGAGTCAGTGCACTAGTGCATCCTCAGTGCCACACCAATTTGTAACAGCACTGGTGAAAATTCTATGTAATAAAAGTAATGATGGGACACTTATTCCAAGTTGATTGTTGGGTAGAATCCTAGTGATGAGGGTCACTTGTGATTGTTTATGGCTAAGAAAATCGAAAAAGGAAATGGCTAAGGCTTTGGAAAGGAAAAATGGATTTTTTGCACATTTATTTATGAAAATAATGGAAATTAGGAGAAAATGGGGGTGAAAGGTCACAGGTTTCATGTGAGGAGGAAAATGAAGAAAATAGAGGCCTCATTCATAAAAAGGCTTTTGAGGATCAATTGCTAACATTTTGTCAGTTCAGTGTTAGAGCTCTCTTCTATTCTATCTCTCTCTCATACTCTTGGAGACTTAGAGTTTTCTTGCAACATGCTTGGTGGGTGTGGCATACTTGGAATTTTGGAGTAAGAAGGCAAAGGAAGAGCAGGAAAGTGTAAGAAGGCATTGGGATCAGCAACTACATCAGATGTTCTTGCAGGTACCGAGTTGCATGTATGTTTCCTTCACTAGTTTTGGCATGCATGGCACATGCATGTGGTTTCTTGGTTGTGATCTACATTGGCATCGAGGATTGCTTGGATTGACAGTGGATTGCCTAGCCTTTCCATTTCCTAGATAGCCATGGTGATTGTGAGTTTACTTTCATTATTTGTTTTTGGTTAGTTCTCATGTTTCCTTGTCTTGGGTTGAGTTATTAGTTCCTGGAAGCCATGGTTTGATAAACACTCTGTAAGCCCTGTAACAGCTTGGGTTGAGTTACTAGTCCTAGAAGCCTTGGTTGGAAAAATGATTTGGAATCCCTTGGTGGGTTGAGTTACTAGTCCTGAAATCCTTGGTTGGAGAAATGCTTTGGAAGCTCGGAAATAGTTGTGGGTTGAGTTAATAGTCCTAAAAACCTTGGTTGGAACAAGCGCTTTGGAAGCCTTGGAAGGCTTGGATGAAGATCAATTTTTTGATGGTTTTGTGATGTCCAGCTATGAGGTGGAATCACTATTTGTTTGGTTGAGGTGATTGGCCTCTGGAAGCCTTGTATAAGTTTTTATTGATGTGTTCTATGACATCCCACATTCATGCTTGGAATATGGCATAGGGGTGAATGACTGAAGAGAGATTTGGCTCAGCAATTCTATGGTCAGATGGAACGTGGAAGCCCATCTCAGGTTTGGATTTTTCATCATTAATGAAAGATTATTTATCCTTGTATGTCTATGATAATTTTGAGATATTATATGTGGTATATATTATTGTACTTTCATGAGTATTTCAGTTGTAATTATGTTGGTTATGTATGTGTTTTATGACAGTATCCATGTGTGGCTCTCATCATGTTTTTACTTGTAATTGAATGATCAATGTATCTATGACCTAATGGATGGAACGAAAGTTTATGTGTTGAGGCATCAATGGTTCTAAGTGATTCTCAGCTAAGTATGAGACCTCTATGCTCAAAATTGTTAATTACACCTATAGATTACACATTTGCAATATCGTTGACGAAATGTCTGTGATGGTTAGTAAGGGTCCAGTTAAGGTCTTGAACAAGTGATTTCTTTAGTACTGTCATTTCCATGTTATTTTTCCGATTTGAAGAGATGGTTCAATTTTGGATAGTGACCTGGGCTATGCGCCTAAAAAAGTGGCTTAAATCCCAGAGTCACTAGCATAGCACTGACAGTTTTGGTCTTTTGTCATTAGCAGGAAAGCCTGTGAGAGTGACTTTGGGTTTTTGGTTGTCCTCATGCCTATAGCATGAGAGAGACTAAGGCTTAAGTTGTCCAAAAGATCAGCAGGACCCGAAGGCAAGTTGTCTAAAGTATTGAATTGTTTCCTGAAGGTCCTATATCTGATATTTAATGTTTGTATGGTGTGTTTCTATTGGTTCCACTTCCTTAATGTGACTTAGGAGGTTGAATCATATCATAGTGGCCTCTAGTCACATGTTTACGCCGACTGGCTGGTTTCTTGGGTAGATGTGGGAGGAGGGTGTTATAGAGTGGTATCACCCCTCGGACTAGATCGGCAATGTGTTAGTCATCCATTCATGTCAGTTGCATGTGTGTCTCTCACACTTGCATTCCATGTGCTTGTTGCATTTGCATGATGCTATTCATGATTGTAGTGATCTTGTCATGTGAAACTTGAGGTTGTTGTGGTGGAATTCAGTGTCATGAGTGTGTGACTGGTTACATGTAGATTTATGTCTCTTAAATGTATCATTGTGGTATTTCAATTGTAATCTTGCTTGTTGGTTATATTTTTGTATGCTTAGTTGCATGTATCATTTTGATAGGTTTGATTTCAAGTATCATTCATTCACGTTTGATCATACATATTTATGCATATGTGTGGATGGTTATGCATCGCTTGTGCATGTTCATGGTTGCATGTGGTCAAGTATATAGTTACGTAATGATGGTGGTTCTCATACATGAGGTTGTGGTGTGTGTTGTTGTTGAGGTCATGCAATGACGACTAGACCCTAGCAAGAATGGCGGTTGCATAGTCATATGCTTATGTTTTATGCTTCTATATATTGTCATGATGATGTTATACATGTATCACATTGATTTGTTGATATTGCAGACAAGGTATCCTCCCTGAGTTATACTAAGGTACGTTGGCTTATTGTGATTTGGTTAGATGACATGATACACCTTTCAGGAAGAAATATCAAATGGCTAGCAAGATGGTTGACTACAAAAACTCTCCCTATGAATCCGAAGAGTAGTATAGTGTTGGGAACCCTTCCAATTTGGAAGCTACACTGATAATATTAAAGGAAGAGATAAAGAGTTGTAAGGTAGATAATAACATAATCATACAGGCATAGGAGAAATAAGCATAGGTAAATGTAGTAATACTTTAGAGTTTGTCAGTTTTGTAATGATAGGGACCACGTCGGATCAGCTATGAGAAGGAGGATAGAACTAATGAGGCATATGGTAGTCGGTTTCATGGCGGTCACAGGTCCGATAGAGATGACACAATTAGAGATGACAAATTGTTGGATGCTCTAGATAGGAGAGGGGATAGACACAAGTATTATTCTGGTTCTAATTCAGATAGGCATCATGATCATCATCGTTAACATCCTTACAAGAGGAGTGATAGGGGATATTTTCTAGATGAGTTTAAGAAAGCAAAGCCACCAATATTGATGGAGATATGAAGAAACCATAGGATGCAGAGGAATGGTTTCTTTGCATGTAGAAATTCTTCAGGTTACATGACTGTTCAAAGAACATGAAAGCTAGAGTCACTACATTCAGTCCCAAAGCTAAAGCAGACATTCGATGGGAAGATGTGAAGAATGCCAGAGGAATTCATGAGGAGGATTCGACTTGGAGTGAGTTTGAGCAACTAGAGATACATTGATGATAGGGAAAAAGAATTTTATGAGCTAAAGATGGGATCTATGACAAATGATGAGTACACTAGCAGGTTCTTGGAGTTATTAAAGTATGTGCCTTATCTCACAGAGGATAAGGCCAATATTTAGAGATCCATTAGTGGGTTACTAGTTGCATTTGAAGATAGAATTGAGTTTGATGAGCATAGATAATTGGAGGAGGCCATTTGAAAGCTAAGGCATTGCTATGAACAATCGAGGAATAGAACCGAGACTAAGCTAGACTGGAGAGGTAATACAAAGAACAAAGGAAAATGGGACAGAAAGAGAGCAAGACCTCAAGCTATAGGTAACAAGGAGAATGACGTACCACCTAAGAATTTTAATGCATTAGATAGAGGAGAGGGATTCCGATCAGTAGAATAAAACAAAGAGACATGCTAGAGGACTATGGAGTTTTGGATTTGTGGCAGGGATCATCGCAGGAGAGATTGCCCGCAGAATCAAGGTGGTAGACCTCAGACATACATTGCGGAAGAGGAAAAAACTGTGGGGGATTTTGGTCAGAATATTTTGCATATCTATGTAGCATTGGATAACAAATAGCTAGAGCGTTAGGCATCTATCATTGAGATGGATGGCAAGCTTTGTGATCAAGTTATTTCTATTTTAATTGACCCTATATCTAATTATAACTATGTTAGTCCTAAATTGGTGGAAAAGTGTGGTTTGAGTAAGGAACTGCATGTAGAGTCTTGGTTAGTGTAGTTGGCTACAGGTACAAAGAAGTGAGTTCATCATTGGGAAAGAGATTTCGCATTTGACTTGAATGGTATGTCTATCAGAGCACATCTAAATGTATTACCGTTGGGATCATACATTATGTTGTTGGGCATGGATTGGTTGTATATTCATAGAACTAAGGTAGACTACTATGATAAAGCTATTGAATGTGTTGATGAAAATGGGGAACCAAGAGTCTTACAGGGTAAGAAGAAAGATACATCAGTTAGAATGGTGAAAACTATGCAAGCAAAGCATAGTCACAGGAAAGGGTGTAAGTTATTCGCAGTTCACATTTCTAGTGATAAGGGTAAGGAAGTTGAGGATATAGATGTGTTGAGAAGGTACCCAATTTTACAGCAGTTGAAGGATGTATTTCCTGAGGACATTATAGAGTTGCCACCTCACCGGGAGGTAGAATTTTCTATTGAGTTAGTGCGAGTGGCGGCTCCAACATCAAAAGCACCTTACAGGATGAGCACACATGAGTTGGTTGAGTTAAAGTTGCAGTTGAAGGATATGTTGGACAAGGGACAAATTAGGCCAAGTGTATCATCTTGGACTGCACCAGTATTATTTGTGAAGAAGAAAGATGGTACTATCATACTATGAATCGATTACAGGCAGATGAAAAAAGTGACCTTCAAGAATAGGTACCCTTTGTTGAGGATTGATGACTTGTTCAATCAGCTGAAGGGAGCAGTAATTTTCTCGAATATTGATTTGAGATCTAGATACCATCAGGTATGCATCAAAGAGGAGGAAATTTATAAGAATGTGTTCCAGACCAAGTATGGGAATTATGAGTTCATTGTTGTTCCATTTGGCTTGACTAATGCTCCAGCTACATTATGTGTTTGATGAATAGTGTGTTTCATCCATATTTGGATAAGTTTTTTTATTGTTTTCATTGATGATATATTGGTATATTCTAAAAATTAGGAACAACATGCCAAGCATTTAGTAGCAGTGTTGAGGCTGTTGAGAGAGCATCAGTTGTATGCTAAGCTCAACAAGTGTAGTTTCTTTCAGAATGAGGCACACTAATTGGGGCATGATGTATCTAAGGAGAGCATTGTAGTAGATCTAGAGAAGATAAGGGCCATCATGGAGTGGGTAGCTCCTAAGAGTGTGGATGAGGTGAGATCATTCATGGGTTTGGTAGGCTACTATAGGAGGTTCATCGGGAATTTTGGAGATTTCTTATCCTATCACATCACTCCAAAGGAAAGGTAAGAAGTTCTAATGGACTAAGGAGTGTGAGGCTAGCTTTGAGCAACTTAAGTAGTTGTTGACACATGCACCAGTTCTACAAATAACATATCTGGAAAAAGAGTTTGTGGTATGCACATATGATTGCAAGAGAGTACTTTGTGGAGTCCTTCTGTAGGATGGACAAGTGGTATGTTATGAGACTTTGAAACTAAACGAGCATGATAAAAACTACCTGACACATGATTTGGAGTTAGAAGTGATCATACATGCATTGAAGATGTTGTTACAGGGAAAAGTGTCTATGCAGAGCTTCTAATCCCACTAAGGTTGGTAGCTACCTTAGAAACAAACAAACTTAAAACTACTTTCGTTTTCCTTTATGAAAGATAGATGAGAGAAGAATAAAGGAGACCAACCTCTATCTTGCGCTTGGTTCCTTGCTCGATTCCTCTCTCTTCTGATAGTCTTTTACTACTTGCTTTCTTGTATACCCAGCTTCACATAGTACCTGTAGAATCAAAGCAGCGTAACAATATACAAGAACATAGATCTATTATCATAAGCAATATAGGATCAGATGTATATTAACCATACAAATGCATAAAACATAAATCACACAAGTGTATGGAGGAAAACTTGAATAGCTTTATTGATAATCAAGAAAGAGCCAAGAGAGTTATAACCAATTGTTCTGACCCAGCATCATCCTCTCAGCAAGAAGCCCTTATTTCACCTCATGAAAATCTTAGATCACCCAACACTATGATATTGCACCAATAAACCAGCATCACTTCCTTATAAGATACAAAATTCCAGCCTCTAACCTCCGGATCTCTGGGATGAGCGATCTATATATAGATATTTACAGAGGTGTGAGTCAGATCTGGGTTTTTGATTAGTGTCTTCTCTCTGATAGTTCATGTCTCCACTTGGAGATCTCATTGATATCTTACTCATCCTTGGGTGATTCTGAGAGGCAAGTGTCCTAGGAGAAGTTTTTGGAAGATTCCAAGATCATCCACTTAGCAAACTGCTTCCGCCATTTGTCTACTCTCGTCCATCGCACCCCACAGAAGGGATTTTTGAAATGCATCACACTTCCCGTGTGTACAAGGTGAGATGCATCACATCCTGGCCATGGAGCAAGTGAGATGATCCAGTTTTGACCAGTTCTGAGTAGTTTTTCATGGAGAACTTCTCGGAGATGATGTAATCAGCTGACCTTGTTCCTTTAGGATATGAAACAACACTTTTAGGGACTTAGGAGCCCTTGGTTTATGGACATGTTTGATTGGGGTTGCAGTGCCCAAAAATGTCTATAACAGTTGCCCCCTAAAGCATGAGGTCGTTAATCTTTTGATGTCAAGTGAAATGCTTTATCATGAGGATCCAAAGTTTTTTCAAGCTGGAAGGAGACCTGTAATAAGATACAATACAATACATTATCTTCATAATATTTTCATGATCTAGCTGAGGCAGGCATTCCCATGCTTAGCTTTATAAATTCATTTTCATGTACATGAGACGGACAATTGTCTAAGTGTAGACTGATGATTCTGGTAGAGCCATCATCCCTTAGATTGGATGATTATCTGTGCAGCAATGATGTACATTTGATGTCTTTATTTTCCTAAATATATATCGTAGCCTGGATGGATGAAACTAGATTCGGGGTCTTCAATCTCGTTCGATCTTCACTCAAAGTACAAGTCGATCCATGTGAGATATGTTCTGGAGTCGAACATGGAAAGACATCGCCTGATTACCAGCCAATGATGTAAGCCGTTAACAGGCGCGAGAGGAATCACCGATAATGATGATGACCCTCAAGGTACTACAGTACAATTCACGTGGTGTGAATAAAGGACTTGGCGTTGAACACCACGCAAAATCTTTGGGTCGAAGGCCATTGATGTAAACCTGTCGCCGGAAGTGAGAAACTTGCCATTGAGGCATGTAAGCTTCAAAGTACTGAAAGGGTTGTTCCTAGATCAACTTCTTGGATAATGAGCTGATGTCGACAAGAAGCGATCTGTCATAGGAGGGCCTTAGTGAATCCCACATCAATGACACGGAACGGAGAAAATGATTTTAATGGAGGTGAAACCAATCTGATGACATAAGGTTCAGGGTGGCAGTCATGAAAGGATGGAGCGTGAATGTATTGCAGTGGGTGAGACACAGGTGAATTCTCTGAGTGACTTCTCCTGAACATACCAGCGACACTGACATGATGGATTGGTAGCATTAACCCCAAATGTGTTTGGTGTGATGGAACCATGGTGATGTGACTGGTGAATGGAACAACCCAACTCGACTAGGATGCGGAGTGAAAGTGTCATGTTCAAGAGCGACTTGCTACCGACAAAGTTTCTTCAAGTTTTCTTCCCAATTTTTCCCCAATCATTGCTGACCAGTACCTCTTTATTTTTGTCAAGCTTGAGGAGGATAACATATGCTTGTTCTATAATTTTCCCTTCGGGCAAACCCATTGCTATGTTTTAACAAGCCTAGTGATAGTGAAACTCGTTCTTGTCTGTTATGGACAAGTTTGTCGCTATTAGGTTTTAACGAGTTTAACGACAAAGATAACTCGGTCCTTTTCAATTTAGAGAGTTTGAAAAGGGACGTAAAGGAAACTCCAAAAAATCCTTTTTCGTCATCTAATCCCTTAAGTCCGAAAAAGTATAAAATAATACAAAAGGGATGGATTTTCGGTACTTTTAACGAACCGAACAAAACAAGCGCTCGATCTTTTTGTGTAATAATCCCTTGGGTCCAAAAAGATTAAAATCTAAAGGAGGGATAGCACTTTCGGTCACATTTAACAAGCTGGAGAGGCCAATGGCTCGGCAATCTTTTCATATTTTATGAGTCAGTTGAAAAGAGCTTAAAGGAGACTTGTCTTTGAGGAACGAGTGATAAATTCGGGTAGCAGCTGATTCCAGGTAAGGTTTGGAATTTTCCAATCACAGCAGTGTTACAAGGATGGCTAACAGGATCACTCTTCGCAGCTGTTCCTCAAAAGGGGTAAACAATCAAGTGGAGGTGAATGATCGGCCAAAATAGAGTGGAGGTGATGATGAGAACATGACCAAGGCTTCAAAGGCTGATGATAATACATCCACGATGGTTATTTACCGGAAATTAGTTCATTTTTTATTTAAAATGAGCTTAAACACTGGGAGAAACACTTGCTCATTACTTATGTTTATTTTTTAACGAGCATGAAGTCCGCGTTAAAACTGCTCGAGGCAGGTTTATTTTTTAACAAGCTTTAACCCTGCGGTAACACTGCTCATGATAAGTTTGCATGCCCCCAGCATAATAACGCAAATCGAGGTGCATGCCCCAAGATTCATTGCATTCATCTCGGTGGTTGGAATGAAGGTTTACCTTCGAGATCTTTGAAAGACTCGACTTTGATTTTACGAGATCGTAATCAAAGACTCGATTTGGAAAGGGAGTCATTTAATTTTTTAATGAGGTTGACACAGTAAAAGAACTATCCTCATGACTCCTTATTTCATTTTTTAACGAGGTCGACATGAGATAAGAACCATCCTCGAAATCCACCGCATTTATATTATTTGATAGACAATCAACAACTGAAGGATGCTTAAGGTTGCTAGAATAATCTCCATGGTAATCCGGGAGATGGGAGTGATGGTGGTAATCTTCCCATTGTGCCTCTCCTATCATCATTGATTGAATGATTCCTTTGTCTGCAATATGTACATGCGACCAATGATCTGAAGAGGTGCCATATTCCTTAGACCTATCTATCCAAACACTCAATGAGCATTGATTTGGGTTTGCCCCCTAGGCCAAGAAAATTGATTACTACAATATTTCTAAAATGGTGATGATCCATGCTGACAAAATGTTTAGGAATCTTCTGAATCCATTAGATATAGAAGATTTCATATTGCAGGTTTCCACTGTGGCCACTTCCACCAAATTACTCGGAGGCGGTAGGGCAAAAGTACCCATTAAGGCAGGGTCTTTTAGGAGGCCTACTCCAATATTTTGAAGCGAATGATTGCTTCCATGGATCATTGGAATGCTTCCCGTAACTTGTGAACTGTTGGGGAGAAATGTTTGTTGGTCGATGATTGTAATTCCTCCTTGGAAGGGAAATGAAATCTTCCTGAAGTAGGTCGACACAACTGCGGCCATGGCATATATCCAAGGCCTTCCCAGTAAGATGTTGTAATCGAGGTTTCCATCGATTACTTCAACATCAATTTCTACTGTTTTGCCCCCTAGTTCAACTTGCAAGTTACTTAAAATCTCGTATGGAGTGTATGATCATCCATCAAATGCTTTTAACATCGTTGACAATCGTGACAAGGGTGGTGAGCCTAAATTTTTCCAGCAACTCATTGACATAATACATGTAAATGCCCCCTCATCAATAATTGTCGATGAACAGTTTTGTTGAGGGCTTTCACTTGAATAAGGAAAGCTAGTTGAGCTGGTAACTGAGGATCATATCCTTTGTGATTAAAGGATACAAGATTGGAATCCGTTGGGTCAATCCCACCTATTACTGATAATAGATCCTGATTTTGGGAGAGGAAGTTTTGCGGTACCTTAAGTGTCAACATAGCGGATGGCGATTAGGCCAGGTCCTCTACTATATTATAATTCTGTGCTACTTTGGCACGAGGATTAAATGTCGATTTGTGTACTACTCCCTTTGGCGGCTTTATCATTGGTTCGGGCATGATGGGTGGTACAACTTCGGTCAAAGTTGTTGTCGAACTACTAGGTTGTTCATTAGCCTTGTTATTCGACAACTGTGGATTCCCGTAATCTTTATTCCTTGTCAAAGCATCATTTTGCTACTTTGAGATAGACAACATAAGCACTTGGGATCGGAAAGAATTTTGATTAGCAACCAGTTTGGTTCCCGGGTTTGGAAACGAATCAGTCAATACTGCTGAGGTTTTTGAACTCTTAAAGAGTTTCTTAACTTCAGCTTTACGTGGACAATCTCTCATCCGGTGATCCTGATCGCATATCTGACACCCCGCAGGGGGCTTCCTTTGCCCAGAAGGGTTTGCAGAAGGTTTTTCAGGAGATGACTCATCTTGCTTCTTTTTTCTCCCTTTCTTTTTCTTCTTGCCCCCTGGTTGCTTCAGTTGTTTGCCCTTGTCGGTTGACACGGCATTTACCTCCGAGGCGAGAAGTTCTTCATTTGCATTTTGATCAGAAATCTTACGGGTTTTCTTAGATTTAGCCTTTGTCGATTTCGTGCTTGTCGTACCTATCACGCCATCGCCGGCATGAGAGTCTTTGTTTGATTTAGGAGGGGGAGGAACGGAAAATTCCGATCTAGGAGCGTCAAGTATTTTATCATAGAGCGTGCCAGACTGAGTGTAAATCAAGTCTAAATATTGCACACGAGCGATAACTTGCTCTTCGGTGACGACTCCTCCTTTTTCCACATCTTCCGTGATGGAAGACAATAGTGACTTAATAAACCATTCAGGTAAAAGTTGATCACGAACATATGTTTTTACCATTCTACGACGACGTCGCCACTCATGAATATGATCGGATATGTGAGTGGCCGTTGTTTGCTTGAAATTGGTAAGAAGTTCCATTCCCATTTCGTACCTTATCGGTAACTGAAAATGCATTAAAAAGGTTGTGGCTAGGGTACTGAAGTTGTCAAATGAAGCTCTGGGTAATTCGATATACCATTTTGCTGCTGGACCAATTAACATTCGCTGAAAAAGGCGAAGCCTAATCGAATCATCATTTAGAGTGTTAGATGAACACCACAGATGAAAGGTCATCACATGATTCGATGGGTCTTCACCCGGATTTCCATTAAATTTAGGAATATCTGACGGAAGTTTATGCGGAACCGCCGACCACCAAGGGGCATAAGCAATTGGATTGTTCGTCAGCCGGTTTAGATCTAGTAATTCTAGAGTTGCTACAAAGGGAAACTGTTGATTCAGGTTAGGCGAAGCATACCTAGGATAAGATGGAATCGCCTGAGCAGTTGGTCTTTGCATACCAACATAATGTATTTGATGCTGGTAAATTTGATGAGGTTGATGGGCATAACCATTATAATATGGTTGTTGATAACCGGTTTGGAAATGCAGTTGCCCATTACTTACAAATACTTGTTGCTCAGGTCCTTGATATGATTGCTGGAAAGGCGGTTGTTGAGACTGAATCAGCCATGGTTGTTGGACCATTTGTTGTTTCCCAATACTAGATGATTGACCAAGATGAGGAGTCATAGTACTTGTTTGAGCCTGATTCGCTCCAGATAAGGAGGTACTAACCTGAGGTTGTGATTGAGTCGTTGAGACAAGAGGCTGTTTTATTGCAACCTGAGAAACTTGGGGTTGACATACAACAGGTAGCACTTGTACTTGTGACGCAGTCACCATAGCAGGTATAGTGGGAATATTCGACACAGGGTGGACTGGTTGCATTGAATATACAACCCTTGGTTGCTGAGGCAGTATTGGTACCCAACTGCTGGATGTAATTCCAGTTTGACCTGAACTTTGTTGTAAACTCTCATATGGTTGTTCTTCGGGAGGGAACAATGAAAAGGCATACTTCCCTCCATATGGTGGCAATCCAGTACTTAAAGGGTAGATTGGCCTTTGAAGACACATTGGATCAATTTGTTGAGTTTCAACATAAGAAATCCCAGATGATAATCCGGATGAAGAAATAGGAACTGACCATGTCGTCGAAACAATCCCTGATTAGACTTCGGCTTGTTGTTGATAACTTGTCAGGACAGATGGTATACCGGCGAACATCATTGGAGTAGCAACAGGAGACTCTTCCGCTGCTGCGTCAGATGACACAGTCCTAGATGTCGATGGTTGTTCAAACATATCTAGTCTATCCAAAAGATTTCTTAGCGATTCTACAAGAACTTGCAATGAAGGGAGACTAACTTCTAAGACCAACGAGGGAATAGTGATGTTATCCCGATTAAAATAAATTTTAGATGCTTTGACAGAACTTGTTTTTTCAATTTTTAAGAGTAGAGAAAAAACAAAAGATGACTCTAGTCGCCTTCGATTTTTAATGAGCCTAAAGTGACAAGTGCTCAGATGGACCTTTTCCGTTAAGGAGTCTGAAAAGGAACGAAAGGGACTGCTCTGGAAATCTAGACAGAGGGATTACCAAAACCAATCACAAAACTACAGAATACTTTTTATGGTACGGCAGTCAATCTTCCCGAATGCTATGTTCAGTGCATTGTGATCAATAGGGCGGCAGACACGACTTCCTATGGATAAAGGATTAAGCCTATTGTGGTCTCCCAAAATATACTCAACGGTACGTGGGAGCACAAGTCCGTACTGGCACTTATCGTCTCAAAGTGGAGGAATCACCCAACCAGCAGTGAAAAAAGCCGTTACCAGGCTTTACGGCGCCGGAATACGTCTCTAGCGTAGACTTCTAGATGTTGTGCGTTAGGTTCCAAAGCGTTGTTAGATTCATTAAATTTATTTTATAGTTGATCTTTCTTAAGAAATTTTCCTTTCAGGTTCACCGCGTGATGTAGATGTACAATTCCTAAAATGCAATCTAAGATGACAAACAATCGTTTTATCTTCTTTGTGCAATGAAAATCCTAGCTACTAAGGAAAGAGAAATGGCGTTCTTTCAGCAAAGAGCAAAGAGCACACACTATATGCACTGTCCTAAATCAAACCAATCAAACAGTCTAATTGCAAATGCACATGCATGTATTTTTTTCAGCCTTCTTAATTTGTGAATGATAAAAAGAAAGCTAATGCGCAAATCTGAATTATTTTTCAAAGCGACAATTACTAACAAGTTTCTTTTCAACATCAAATGAAGACAATGACAACACTTTGCGATTTGGAAATGAAAACTTGCTTTCGACACTAGAAAAACTACTAATTCATATCAAATACAAGAGTAACAGGGTAATCGAATATCAAGAACGATCAGATTCTCTTCTATGACTGAAAACGACACTTTCGACACTTTCAAATCAAGAAACGACAGTAAAATTACGCTACTTCTTTGTAAAGGAGAACTGAAAATGACTCAAAAAATACATAAAAGCATTTACAGTCCTTTGCACAATGGAGGTGGAATATCAGCAAGGAAAGGGGTTTAAAACAGAGCTGTACTGACTACAGGCAGCAAAACTCTTGAATAGATCTGAAAAGAGTGAACACAGAAACCAAAATTTATGAACAAGGCCTTGTCTGATCAACGCACCTGTAACATAGTGAAACTGAAATGCAACGCACCTACTACACTCGGGAAGTGCACTACATTTGAAGTTCACAAAACAAATAGTGCGCTGGACCAGGGACGAGACTTTGATTGGGTTCCGGGTCACAGTTTGCAGTTCAGTTCAGCGATTTTGGCCGAGCAAGTGGTAATCAGTAAATCAATCACAGGGGTAGATCTAAGGAGGTTACTAGAGCCACCACAAGGGCAATTAGAGATCTTGTAAATCAATTGTTTAATCCATAAACAAAACCTGGAGATTGACTGAAGCAGCATTGATCTACTTTGCACTTGCATAGAAAATTCAGTTCGAAGGCTAGCTGGCTTGACTTCAGGCTCCGTCTGTAACTTTATAAAGTAAACAAATGTAGATGAACAAACAATCTACTTGCTCCCCAGCGGAGTCGCCATTTTGTTACAGGGAAAAGTGTCTATGCAGAGCTGCTAATCCCACTAAGGCTGGTAGCTACCTTAGAAACAAACAAACTTAAAACTACTTTCATTTTCCTTTATGAAAGATAGATGAGAGAAGAATAAAGGAGACCAACCTCTGTCTTGCGCTTGGTTCCTTGCTCGATTCCTCTCTCTTCTGATAGTCTTTTACTACTTGCTTTCTTGTATACCCAGCTTCACAGAGTACCTGTAGAATCAAAGCAACATAACACTATACGAGAACATAGATCTATTATCATAAGCAATATAGGATCAGATGTATATTAACCATACAAATGCATAAAACATAAATCACACAAGTGTATGGAGGAAAACTTGAATAGCTTTATTGATAATCAGGAAAGAGCCAAGAGAGTTACAACCAATTGTTCTGACCCAGCATCATCCTCTCAGCAAGAAGCCCTTCTTTCACCTCATGAAAAGCTTAGATCACCCAACACTATGATATTGCACCAATAAACCAGCAGCACTTCCTTACAAGATACAAAATTCCAGCCTCTAACCTCCGGATCTTTGGGATGAGAGATATATATATAGATATTTGCAGAGGTTTGAGTCAGCTCTGGGTTTTTGATTAATGTCTTCTCTCTGATAGTTCTTGACTCCACTTGGAGATCTCATTGATCTCTTACTCATCCTTGGGCGATTCTGAGAGGAAAGTGTCCCAGGAGAAGTTTCTAGAAGATTCCAAGATCATCCACTTAGCAAACTGCTTTTGCCGTTTGTCTACTCTCATCCATCGCACCCCATAGAAGGGATTTTTGAAATGCATTGCACTTCCCGTGTGTACAAGGTGAGATGCATCACACCCTGGCCATGGAGCAAGTGAGATGATCCAGTTTTGACCAGTTCTGAGTAGTTTTTCATGGAGAACTTCTGGGAGATGATGTAATCAGCTGACCTTGTTCCTTTAGGGTATGAAACAACACTTTTAGGGGCTTAGGAGCCCTTGGTTTATGGACATGTTTGATTGGGTTTGCAGTGCCCAAAAATGTCTATAACAGATGTGGAGACATTATCTTCTTAGCAGAAGGTTTGTACTTATGAATGATCACATTGGGTTGAGGTATTTGTTCACCAGCAAAACATGAACTCCAGGTAGGCTAGATGGTTGGTCACAATCATTGAGTTTGATTTTGAGATTAGGTACATCTAAGGTAAAGAGAACAGAGTGGCAGATGCTCTCAATATTTGAGTACAGGTAAATCACTTGGAAACTATGTTATCCTATGGGATAGACTTATAGGATAGGATTTTGCAGGCAGGTCAGCATGTTGTTAGGTATATGTGTTCAACCTCTCCTTCCCCTGGCTGAGACAAAATCACCCCTAACGCGATTGAAGAAGCATCAACATGCACATGAAACTCATTGTTCCAATCTAGGAAGACTAAAATGGGTGCCAAAACTGTCTTCTCTTTCAACATATCCAACTGACACTCCTTAGTCCATTGAAACTCCACTCCTTTCTATAATAACCTCTCCATGGCCATTGTGATATTTTCATATCCCTATCTAAATTTTAGATAGTATCCTTTATGGCCTAAGGTGGATCTTAACTATCACATTGTAGCAGAGGGTGGAAACTCCACAATGACTGTGATTTTTGTTGGGTTTACTAGTAAACCTTGTTCATGTACAAAATGTCCTAATAGAATACCAAAAGGAGCAAAAATGATACATTTATTGAGATTTATAGAAATATGAAATTTCCTACACTTGTCTAACATCGATCGCAACACCTGAATATGCTTCTTTAGTATACTGAACATTGTCCATTCATCTAAATAAACTTCCAAAAAATTAGCCATGTGTTCCTTGAATGTTGTTACTACTTGGTGGGCTCCAGTATTGTAGCAATAATGCTACAACTCCTGGGGCTTCCTATCTCTAATTTTATCAACCCGGTAGTTCGTACAAACTTGGAAGCGACGGTGCTGTATGCACAAGTACTAGCTTTTGTCGCAGCTGTCACTTGGTCAGCTGGCACAAGTCCGCTAGGGCTCAAGCCAACTTCTATATGCTCACAGAAGAAGCTTTATGAATGATGGATGAAAGCTAACTCAAAGGAGACTAGTCTAATTGCAGAAAGAAATTGAAAGCCAATAAAGCATGAAAACCCTAGTAAACCCTAATTTGACTAGCTAGACCCTTACAATGCAAAACTGTGAATGAAACTACTACCAAGAGTGCCATTACTTGCAGTGAACTGAAATACATGCATCTAAGCTACTTGCATCTGAAAAGACATGTTTTTGTATTTTTTCATTAAGTGGTTGGATTTATTGTGATGATGCTTTTGATTAGGGTTTGGTTGTGCAGGAGCGGTTGGAATGGAAGGAAAGCATGGGCAAGGTCAGGATGGCTAGGGGAGGTCCCAGAGGGTCTCCAGCATCAGTCCATAGAAGTCTACCACGTTCGGATGCTCAGCAACCGAGTTTGCAGGCTTCTACAGGAAGTCTGCAGGGGATCCTACAGGAAACTCAAAGATTTCTACAGGAAGTCTGTGCAATTCTACAGGATGTTGGCCGTGGAAGGTTTTGGGAGATGGTGAAGTGTGGAGTGGTGTGGAAGGATAGGTGAGATGGAGATGGAGCTGGTGATGGCTCAGGAGCAGAGAAGTCAAATGGAGGAAGAGTGCATGCAGTGGGTTGATGGTTGGAAGGATGGGATCAACGAAAGTGGAAGTAAATGGAGCTAAGTGATTAATGGATGAGTTGGAGGGTAGATGAGTTGGACAGAGGCTGAGTAGGTGGATTGAGGAGAGATCAAGAAGAAGAAGAAGAAAGTGGAATGGTGTGGAGCAGCGTAAATGAAACAAATGACTTATGCACCAAAAACGAGAAATTCATTAACCTATGATAACTGTGCCATGAAACCTATGAACAGCAATGGAAAACCAAGAAATGAAACTCGTGCATGGAAGTGAAATGTAGAAGTATGGTTCAATGTCAAAAGTGCATGGATGGATCTTCAACGAAAATGTCTATGTTGCAGCTTGCATGGAAGTGAGAAGAACTGCGTTTCTTTTTGGTGGTTGGTTATGGACTGCACCCCAATCCCTAACAGAGATGGCAGTGAGCCTTAACAACCTTTTGCTGGAGCTCCAATAATTTATAACTATCCTCCTATCGAATCTAAGCAACTGAAAGCAAATCACCATAAACTAATCCTATCTCAACTCATGAAAAAGACTAAATTAACAGACTGTAAATTCAAATTGCATGTCAAAGTAAAACTCAAAGTGCTGGAACGAAATGCAAATAACATTACAACACCGAGGAGATCTATTGCTCTCAGGTTGGGCCCTAACCTGAGAGCTATAGCTCCCTTAGAAACTTAGAATGAGATCAAAATCTACCTGCCTTTATTCATAAACGAAAGTCTGATGACATGCCAAATTGGCTTACAAAAGGAACAAACACCGAGCTGTAGCTCGTACTTCCAAATTACAAGAGCAATACCAAAGTTCAAAAAGCCCCTATCCAAGGCTACGGCCTCAGTATTTATGCAAAATGATCATCCAACAGGTGTCCTTGATTTGTGGAGCTCGGCTGTCCAACTGAAGTTTAAACTGCTGATCCTGTAGGGCAGTTATAACTGTTGTTCCTGTAGAACAGTTATAACTGTTGTTCCTGTAGAACAGTTGGCTGCTTCTAAGCTCGGTGGGGAGATGGATTGGAGCTCAGAGCTATGGTGGGAATCACGAGGAAGGTCCCCAAGACCGTGGACATCCTCTCCTAAAAACCAGCAGTGCCACCTCATTGTCTCCTTGTCTCCTTTCTCGTGGTCTTTTCTCCCTTTTAATGCCAAAAACCTGAAAGCATCATGCATTAGTCACGTAGATAGAATGCCTACCCTTCTTCCTACAAACAACACGAATAAACCAAGAAATGAATGCATAAGCAATAAAAAATGAATGGTTTGAGCAGAGCAAGTAGGCCAAATGAGCCCAAATTGTACCAAAAATTGGGGCTCATCATCACCCCCCAGCTAAACTGTTTGCTCATCCTTGAGCAACTTTGCCCTGGCTCCTCGTCTTTGGCCGAGAACTAGAGCCCGGAGCATGCTTTTCCTGTCCTGTTTTTGGTGGCCCTGCCTTTGCTGCCCCTGGTGGTGACGAAGGTGATGCTTCTTCCCCCTTTCCTATTTCCTTGAGTCGGGCTTCGGAAGGCGATTGGCCTATTTTTCGTGTCCAGGAAGTTATTTTTGGGCTCCCCTTCTCGGGGGTGGCTGCTGTTTTAGAGGGGGTTCTTGCACTGGGTGAAGTAGGGACATCCCCTAAAATGGTTTGGCTGTCGGGTGGAGGATGTGGCTTGCCCGTGGTTATCCTCTTGCTTCTCCTGGCTTCAGATGGTAGAGGGGTCTCCCTCTCTCTCTTCTCCTTCGGCTTTGGAGGTGTACTGAGGGTGGCCAGCGCCGTTGCTGCCTCCTTTTCTAGAATACCAGCCTTCTCTTTCTTGCGTTTTGCTCTCTCAGAGCTCCTTGTAGAGGGCCCCTCCTTTTCAGATTTCGGGCTTCCTGTAGAAGACCCTGCTTTGCCCACTTCCGGGCCTCCTGTAGAAGATTCTTTCTTTCCCGCTTTTGGGCTTCCTGTAGAAGACCCGGCTTTAGCCACTCCCGGGCTTCCTGTAGAAGGCCCTCTCTCTGTCTTCAGGCTTCCTGTAGGAGGCTGTTTCTCAATGACTTTCGGGCTTCTTGTAGAAGCCCCTTTTTCCAATTTCGGGCTTCCTGTAGAAGCCCTTGTCTCTGTCTTCGGGCTTCCTGTAGGAGGCTGTTTTTCAATGACTTTCGGGCTTCTTGTAGAAGCCCCTTTTTCCAATTTCGGGCTTCCTGTAGAAGCCCTTGTCTCTGTCTTCGGGCTTCCTGTAGAAGCCTGTTTTTGCAATTTCGGGCTTCCTGTAGAAGCCTTTGTCTCCGTTTTTGGGCTTCCTGTAGAAGCCTGTTTCCCAACGATTTTCGGGCTTCCTGTAGAAGCCTTGGTCTTTGCTTTTGGGCTTCCTGTAGAAGCCTGCTTCTCAATGATCTTCGGGCTTCCTGTAGAAGCCTTTGTTTTTGTTTTTGGGCTTCCTGTAGAAGCCTGTTTTTGCTTTCCTGTAGACACAGGTGTCTCCACCTCTGCTTGCTTGCCTGCCTGAGTTTTGCTTTTTGCTTTGGTTGCAGGTGCTGTTGAGGTACTTGGGCTGACGTGGACCACCTCAGCTTTGTCCATTCTGCTCTTCATCCTCTTTTCCCTTGCTGACAGGATTGGTGTGCCACCTTTTTCTTTGTCCTCCTTTTCCTCACGCTTCTTCCTTTGTTCTTTCTTCTGTACTGTTGTCGGGGTCTCTTGGCCTTCTTCTCTCTGTCCCTCGGCCACTGATTCTTGTTCCTCACTGCTGGAGGAACCCGTTTCTTCGATCAACATCTTAATGTCCCCATCTTTTGTCAAATTCCGGAAGGATTCCCATGAGAGGGGGACCTTATATGAGTGCAATGCATCTTCCACAAGAAGCTTGATCAACCCATGGTGGGCTATCTGATCTGGTATACCCTCTTTCAGCTTTGTGGCACACTCCATTAGAGACTGCAGTAGGTAATAAGGGATGCTCAGTTTTTGTTCTACAGGAAGGTCAATTCGGTGCCTCAACTCAGTGAGCAGCCGAAAGTGATATGCATACACGATGTTGAAACGGCCTTCACAAGTAATATATTTCATGATTTGCAAACTGACTTCATTCCATGGTGGCAACAGGCTCGTTCTTCGCACCCCATTTTTGTCCTCCGAGAATTCTTCCTCAGGTGGAAAGAATTCTTTCTTTGCCTGCTGGCTCAGCTTCCTTTCTTCCTTATCCCACGGCAAACCCATAGGAAGTTCTGTGATCCGACTGATATGTTCTGGGGTGAGCTTGAGGCTTAGACCTCTGAAGTTCACTGTGGCCAGTGTCTGGGATTTAGGCTTCAGATCCTGCAAGAATTCTTCGGCCACTTCATCATCGTAACCTTGCAGCTTATCACAAAAAGGCATCCAGTGTGCTCTGGTGAAGAGCTCTACCACTGCCGGGTTTTCCCTTAATTTGGTTGAATCAGTGGGTTCCCGTCTTATAAACCCACCCGGCATGATGAACACGGTCGTTTTAATTAAAGGTAGCAAATGCAAAAGAGATTTGGTCTATTAAGACAGAGCATGCATATAATCCACAAAATTCAACACAGTCTACTTATACTGACATCCTGTAGAAGGACAGCATAGACACAGCAAACAACAATTCCACCAATATCTTTATGACCCGACTGTGGACGATGGTCTTGCCACTTCTACTAACCAGTTGCATGAAGATTTCAGGGTTACCTCTTTAATTGGCCACCTTTTTCGTGAGGCACCCGCTTCCCTGTAGAAGACTGCGTTCCTGTAGACTGCGTTCCTGTAGACCGCGTTCCTGTAGAAGCAGTGCGCAATTCTCGGGGAGGACTGTAGTTGGCCCGCGCTCGAGGTGTGCTTTACCGGCGTTCTGGTAGCCAACAGCTCGGCGTATCAAAGTGTAGAGGAGATCAGAATAGCCACCCACGTTTGAAGTGTTGGATGATAAATGCATGCGCATGATCTAGCCGATTAGATTTTGAATCGGCGCAATCCGTGGCACGGGGGATGAGCTGTCCCCGCCGGACCGTTGGGCGACGTCATCCATCATCCGCCTGCGTATTCACTTGCTGCCGCATCCATTCCCCCAGATTTGCCGCCGCCTTTTCCTGTTAAACTCATGCTTCTGACGAGAGTGTTCTCACGTGCGTGCTGTTCATTCTCTTTGTCGTGGCTGCCACCCAAACATCCAATTACACTTTAACTAGCCGACGTGGCCAGTCGACGGGCCATACGGCCGCTCAACCATTCAATTTTACGCTATGCAAACAATTTCAAAGTAAAATTCATGCGATTTGATGGAAGGAAGGGTTGAGACACTTACCTGCGTGGCTGCACATGATTTTTCCAGTTCTTGGACGATGGTGAGTGGATCTACCTGCTGCATGCGACTTACACAGACCCGGAGGCTCGTGGTTACAGGCTTCCAACGATGGAGTGGATGTTTTGCTTGCATGCGCCCGCGTTTTATTTCAGATGGCGATGTTGTGAATGGTATCCACTCAAGCAGGTTGAACTGTTACAGGATTCCCGCGAGGTGTCTCATAACAGTCCTTTCTCCTTGGGTGCATGCTGCACGATGGAGGTTCTGGCCTTTCAATCACGTTCCCGGAGCTCTTGATGCCTCTGGTATGAGATCCCAGCATTTGTTTAACTCTGAAAATGGCTTTCCCACGAGAACTCATCGATCTCCTTTGTTGGTGCAAGGACTTGGTCGCATGTCGACAAGGATGGTGGAGCAAGGTGACAGCAATGTGCAAGGGTGCCAACAGAGGCTTGCATGCATCCAAACCAATCCATAGTCGCTAAATCTCCTTTTAAGATGAATTCTGGCCGTCCAAAACTCCTACAGGAAGTTTCCTGTAGAACACAGAGCTTCCTGTAGAAAGTTCGGCCTTCCTGTAGAAAGTTTGTACTTTCCTGTAGAAAATCCGCGCCTTCCTGTAGAAAAACTGCATCTTCCTGTAGAAAGACAGCATCTTCCTGTAGAAGATTCAAACCATGATAAGATTGCACATACCTTGAAAAAACATGGGTACCCTTGGAGGAGGTGCTGGTGAGGTTCCTTGACAGCATGATAAGGACCCTTGGCTTTGAGTTGAAGGCTTCCTCTCCTCCATAGAGCATCTGCAACCTGCATGCAATTTTACCATATTTTGCTTATTGTTTTTTCTCTTTTTTTTTTCTTCTTTTTTTTTGAAAGATAACAGGGGCGCCTCAAAGAGGTTTTCACCCGTGCCATCTGCCCTGAGCGCCTCAGAGAGGTTTTCACTCAAGGATCTTTTTCACCTTTTCTCTCTTTTTTTTTTTGAAAGACAATAGGGGCGCCTCAATGAGGTTTTCACCCCTACTACCTGCCTTGGGCGCCTCAGAGAGGTTTTCACCCAAGGATCTTTATTTTTTTTTCTTTTTTTTCTTTTTTTTCTTTTTTTTTTCATATCCCTCAGGGTATGCCAAAAGCAGAGGCAGAACCCTTCTCTATGACCAATACAGATTTCTCCATAGTTTTGATGAACTCTTGTCTTGAGAGAGGTCTCCTGTAGATCTTCAAACGATGCCCATTGACAAGCATGGGAATGGCTTCCTCATCAATGGTTCGAATGAGGACAGATCCATTGTCATGGCATTTCTCCACTGCATATGGTCCTAGCCATCTGGTTCTCAACTTCCCCTTGAAATCTTTGTATCTGGAGTCATACAACAAAGCCCAATCTCCCGGCTGAAATTGCTTGTCATGGAGATGTTGGTCATGCCACACCTTTCTCTGAAGTTGAACCACTTCTGAGTGAAGGAGGGCCTGCATTCTGTGCTCATCCAGTCCATTCAGCTGCAGTAGCCTTTCTTGTTGTGCATGGCTGAGATCTAGGTCCAGCTGAGCTGCCATCCTCAAAGTGTTGTATTCAAACTCAATGGACAGCAAAGCTCTCTTCCCATAGACCAGCTCATACGGTGTGAAGCCGATGGTGGTCTTCCAAGTGGTGTTGTAAGCCCATGTGGCTTCAACCAGGCGATCTGCCCAGTCCTTTCTGCTGCTGCTCACCACTTTAGTCAAGATCCCTTCTAATGCTTTATTGGTGACTTCCACCTGCCGATTTGCTTGACGGTGATAAGGGGTGGAAGTCCTATGCTTGATCTTGTGATGAGCCAAGAGATCTTCAACCAGGTTGGAGGTGAAATGGCTCCCTTGATCGGTGACCAGCTCTCTTGGATAGCCAAACTTGTAGAAGATGTTTTCTCTTAGGAACTCGGCCACCTTTTCTTCTGTTGCTGCTTTGATTGCTTTGGTCTCTGCCCACTTTGTCAAATAGTCAGTACACACAATGATGTAAGTCCTTTGCCTCGAAGAGGGGTTGATTGGGCCCACAAAGTCCATGCCCCACTTCTCAAATGGCTCAAGAGTCACTTGAGGTTGGAGAGGCATCTCATCCCTTTGGGTCGGTTTCCCCATTCTTTGGCATTGGTCACACTGACTGACATATCTTCTGACATCTTGATGAAGTGTGGGCCAATAGTAGCCTGCCTGCAGGATTTTGAAGGCAGTTCTCTTTGCTGCAAAATGTCCTCCACAAGGCCCATCATGACAAGTGAGGAGGATATCAAAGACTTCCTCCTCCCTTACACAATGCCTTAAGATCTGATCGGGGCCAAGCTTGAACAGATTGCCCCCGATCCAAGTAAATGAGGCACTTTTTCTGATGATTCTGCTCTTCTCTTTGGAAGATAGGTGTGGAGGGAACTGTGCTGAAACAAGATAGTTTGCTATATCAGCAAACCATGGAGAGAGTACAGAAATAGCAAATAGATGTTCATCGGGCATCTGGTCATCCACTGTTCCATCCTCATCTGCAGACAAATCCAATCTAGATAAAAAGTCAGAAACAACATTTTCTCTACCTGGTTTGTCAACAATGGTCAAATCAAACTGCTGCAATAAAAGTAACCATCTAATGATACGAGCATTCACATCTGGTTTATTCATTAAATATCTAATAGCAGCATGGTCAGAATGTACAAAGGTCTGGTAACCAGTAATATAATGTCGGAACTTGTTCAATGCATGGACCACAGCCAAGAATTCTTTCTCGGTTACAGTGTAATTCAGCTCAGCTTTGGACAAGTTTTTGCTAACAAAGTAAATGGCATATGGAAGTTTTTGCTCAACTTGTCCTAAAGCTGCACCTATGGCTTTTTTCGAGGCATCAGTGTGGATGTGGAAAGGTAGGGCCCAGTTTGGACCTCTCAGGATTGGGGCTGACACCAACTTGTCCTTTAACTCATTTAAAGCCCTCTGACAATCGTCAGTCCAATTAAACTCCACATCTTTTGCCAACAGGCCAAACAATGGCGAGGCTAGCTTGCTGAAATCTTTAATGAATCTCCGGTAGTATCCTGCTAATCCCAAGAAACTCCGGACATCCCTGACCTTTTGAGGAGGTGGAACCCTCTTGATGAGAGCAATTTTGTTAGGATCCACCTGCAATCCTTGGCAAGAAATGGTATGGCCTAGCACGGTCCCTTCAGTCATTAGGAATTCACATTTTTCAGGACTAAGGGACAAGTTCATCTCGGTGCATTTGGTTAGGACTTTTCCCAGGTTGGACAATGCTTCCTGGAAGTTGGCCCCATAAGGAGTAAAGTCATCCATATAGATTTCTACTGCATCATGGACCAGCTCCGAGAAGATGCTCAAAACAGCTCTCTGAAAGGTAGCAGGAGCATTGCATAGCCCAAAGGGAAGGACTCGATAGGCAAAGGTACCCCAAGGACAAGTGAAGGTGGTCTTATCTTGGTCTTCTGGGCTGATTTGGATTTGGTTGTACCCGCTAAACCCATCCAGGAAAGAGAAGAATTTCTTTCCTGCCAGTCCATCCAACACTTGATCTATGAAAGGTAGAGGGAAATGGTCCTTTTTGGTAGCTTTGTTCAGTTCTCGGTAGTCCACACAGATTCTCCATTTCCCATTTTTCTTGGGAACCAACACTAGAGGGGACACCCATTCACTATCTGAGATGGGGTAGATGAATCCGGCATCCAACAGTTTTTGCAATTCTTCCTTGACAATGTCCTTAAGGGCTGGATTCATTCTCCTCTGAGGTTGCCTAACCGGTTTACAGTCCTCTTTGATGTATATATGATGGGTACAGACCGAAGGATGGACTCCTTTCATTTCCTTATAACTCCAAGCAAAAGCATCTAAGTGATTGGCCAACAGACTACACAGCTCCTTTTCCTGGGAAGGAGATAGGGAGGAGCTGATCTTCAATGCTTTCTCAGGGCCGAACTCCACATTCTTGACTCTGGGAGTAATAGGGTTGGTTGTACAAAGATCCACTAAGGTGCTGGCTTGGGCATCCTCCACCAATTTCTCTAAGGGTAGTGCACTGGAAGGTGGATTCTGGATCAAGGTCTCGATCAAGTCATCCTCGGTTGGGGGGTCTCTTCTAGTGGTATCTAAGGTGCACAGAGGTGCTGAGTACACCTCGTCTTCCTCTCCTTCTTCCAACCAGAATGGTAAGTCATGTTCTAAGGAGGGTTGGGCAGGAGGGTATAGGACTAGCTGCTTGGACATGGGACCATTTTTGATGGTCATGTTTCCTGCACGACAACTTATGTAAGCATCTGCAGTAGCTAACCAAGGCCTTCCCAAAATGAGAGGATATCCAGTAAGCTTGGCCTTTGGTTGCAGAACCAGGAAGTCTGCAGGGTATTCCCAAGAGTCAATAGAGACCAAGACATCCTCCAAAATCCCTTCGGGAGTCACGGTGGAGCGATCTGCTAATTGCAGTACTGTCGAGGTCTTCCTCAAGGAACCCTGAAGATTAAGCTTAAGCATGGTATCCCTGGTCATCACATTAATGGCAGCCCCCAGATCAATCAAGGTGTGAGGTATAATGGTGCCATTGATGTGAACATCTACTACAGGACTTCCAAGATCTAGGTACTTTGGGCAGATGACTTGCCCTAACATAAGGTCAGACAGTTGTCCTATGACATTGATAGTTGAGGCATCTTTCTTCCGTCTTCCTGGGTGTTTGAAACACTTCTCCTTAACCAGCTTGTTGTATATTGGCACATCCTTGATGGCTTGGAGAAGTGGTATTTTTACACACAACTGCTTGAGCTCACCCAGAAGCTCATCCTCCTCTGGGTTGGGTTGTGTGGTGGCTGTTAGTCTCTCAGGAAAGGGTGGAATAGCCTTTGGTTCACTTTCCTGTTTATCTTCCTCATCCTCTGGGGGAGGAGGTTGGCGATCTGGTAGAGTCTTTCCAGATCGAAGATTGATCTCCTGGATTTCCACAGCATAGGTAGGGCATGAGGTTTCCCCAGTGTATACCTACTGGGCCTGTCTATTGTTGGGGTTCGGGTTCGGTTGAGCAGGCATTTGAGGTTGCCTTGGAGGAGCAGGAGGTAATGGCTGAGGTTGAACTGGTGGTGGAGGCAAGATGGCAGGAGGAGTGTTGTATTGGGGCCTCCACCCCGACTGAGGTGCATTCCATTGAGGCTGCGGCTGGGCATGTGAGTGATATGAATGAGAAGTAGGTTGAGTGGGGTACTGAGGTGGATAAGACCATGGAGGAGGCATGGACCATGAAAGATGAGCAGGGGGACCCCAGGAAGGCATAGGAGTCGATTGGTTGGGGCTGTAATAAGCTTGAGATGCCCCTTGCATCCCCTGCTGATAAGGTCTAGATCCCTGTGGCCTCCTTTGGTTGAGGTAATAGAGAGGCTCTGTGGGAGCTTCTATCCCTTGGTACATGGCTTTGAACCCAGGTAAGGTTGGACACTAATTTGTGGGATGGTCCTCCTCACAAACGAAACACACTTCAACCGAATGCAATGGACATTCGTTCTTAGGGTGCCTCCTTGTGCACCTAGGGCAGAAGACAGCCAAGGCTCTCTCAGCTTCTTCTTTCTTTTGCTGAATCCTGAATGTGTCAAGTTGCATGGCAATGGTTTGTCTCACCTCACTCTTAAGATCTTCTAATTGATTTGCAAGCTCATGTTTGGAGAAAGGGACACTAGATGAGAGGTGGTTTCCTCTACCTCGTTTCCGAGCTGCCCTGGAGTGGTTTCTAAACACAGTCTTGATGTCCTCATAAGGCAGTTGGTAAATGTCCCCCCCAGCTAACATGTGAAGGGTATCTAAGAGGTCTTCAGGGACTCCTCGGAGCAGGACCAACTTGAGGGATTCAGGGTCAAGTGTGCACCTGGCCTGCTTATAGCTTAGTTGGAACCTCTCCTCATAATCCTCTAAGGACTCATCATTTCCCATGGACATCCGAAAGATTTCCCCCTTTGTTTCCTTGGACCTACAGTAATCCCGGTACTTGGTATTGAAAGCTTGCTGGTGGTGATACTATTCCCAGGTAAGCCCATGAACCAGCGTAGTGCTGCATCCTTAAGAGTGGAAGGGAAAAGTTTCAGCTTTTGCTCATCTTCAGTATAGTCATAGGTTCTACAAAGGACAGCAAACTCAAACAGGAAGGTATCTGGATCTTCAGTGGTCATCCCATGGAAGTGAGGTAAGGCGGAGGGGCTAATGTTCTTCATTTTCATCTCTCCATTGGTCTCTCGGATGGGAAAGGCACCTTCTATTCTCTCATCTTCTCTTCTATTGTCAGCCATAGCTTCAGATGGAGTGGTCTCTAACTCTTCTTCTACTATAGGGTTTTTGGATATCTCAGGATGTTCACCTATAGGTTCCTCTGGGTCACTGTCACCAAAGAAGAGAGAAGGGTGACTTAGTGATGTGGTGGGGGTGTTTGGTAGGAATTTGCCTGATCTATCTCGGTTCCTACGAGGCATGAAATGGAAAAGACTTTCTTTTTCTTTTGATTGCTTTTGCTTTGCTTTTCTTTTTGGTACCTGCAAAACTGAGACAGATTGATCTACAACTAACTATGAAAGATGCAGAATTAGACTGAAAGCAGGAAAGAACTAATCTACTTTGCTCAAATGAAATTGCAAGAATGGAAATGCTAGTCTACGCTTGCCGAAAGGAAATGCTAATCTATGAAAGCAGGAAATGCTAATCTATGAAAGCAGGAAATGTCTATGCTACTTTTGCAGAATGGAAATGAAGTAAACTACTTAGCAGAAGGCAAGAGTAAGAAAGTAGAAGAAAAGCAACAATTACTAATACTCTGACGCTTCCCCGGCAACGGCGCCAAAAAGATGGTGGGCTCCAGTATTGTAGCAATAATGCTACAACTCCTGGGGCTTCCTATCTCTAATTTTATCAACCCGGTAGTTCGTACAAACTTGGAAGCGACGGTGCTGTATGCACAAGTACTAGCTCTTGTCGCAGCTGTCACTTGGTCAGCTGGCACAAGTCCGCTAGGGCTCAAGCCAACTTCTATATGCTCACAGAAGAAGCTTTATGAATGATGGACGAAAGCTAACTCAAAGGAGACTAGTCTAATTGCAGAAAGAAACTGAAAGCCAATAAAGCATGAAAACCCTAGTAAACCCTAATTTGACTAGCTAGACCCTTACAATGCAAAACTGTGAATGAAACTACTACCAAGAATGCCATTACTTGCAGTGAACTGAAATACATGCATCTAAGCTACTTGCATCTGAAAAGACATGTTTTTGTATTTTTTCATTAAGTGGTTGGATTTATTGTGATGATGCTTTTGATTAGGGTTTGGTTGTGCAGGAGCGGTTGGAATAGAAGGAAAGCATGGGCAAGGTCAGGATGGCTAGGGGAGGTCCCAGAGGGTCTCTAGCATCAGTCCATAGAAGTCTACCACGTTCGGATGCTCAGCAACCAAGTTTGCAGCCTTCTACAGGAAGTCTGCAGGGGATCCTACAGGAAACTCAAAGATTTCTACAGGAAGTCTGTGCAATTCTACAGGATGTTGGCCGTGGAAGGTTTTGGGAGATGGTGAAGTGTGGAGTGGTGTGGAAGGATAGGTGAGATGGAGATGGAGCTGGTGATGGCTCAGGAGCAGAGAAGTCAAATGGAGGAAGAGTGCATGCAGTGGGTTGATGGTTGGAAGGATGGGATCAACGAAAGTGGAAGTAAATGGAGCTAAGTGATTAATGGATGAGTTGGAGGGTAGATGAGTTGGACAGAGGCTGAGTAGGTGGATTGAGGAGAGATCAAGAAGAAGAAGAAGAAAATTGAATGGTGTGGAGCAGCGTAAATGAAACAAATGACTTATGCACCAAAAACGAGAAATTCATTAACCTATGATAACTGTGCCATGAAACCTATGAACAGCAATGGAAAACCAAGAAATGAAACTCGTGCATGGAAGTGAAATGTAGAAGTATGGTTCAATGTCAAAAGTGCATGGATGGATCTTCAACGAAAATGTCTATGTTGCAGCTTGCATGGAAGTGAGAAGAACTGCGTTTCTTTTTGGTGGTTGGTTATGGACTGCACCCCAATCCCTAACAGAGATGGCAGTGAGCCTTAACAACCTTTTGCTAGAGCTCCAATAATTTATAACTATCCTCCTATCGAATCTAAGCAACTGAAAGCAAATCACCATAAACTAATCCTATCTCAACTCATGAAAAAAACTAAATTAATAGACTGTAAATTCAAATTGCATGTCAAAGTAAAACTCAAAGTGCTGGAACGAAATGCAAATAACATTACAACACCGAGGAGATCTATTGCTCTCAGGTTGGGCCCTAACCTGAGAGCTATAGCTCCCTTAGAAACTCAGAATGAGATCAAAATCTGCCTGCCTTTATTCATAAATGAAAGTCTGATGACATGCCAAAATGGCTTACAAAAGGAACAAACACCGAGCTGTAGCTCGTACTTCCAAATTACAAGAGCAATACCAAAGTTCAAAAAGCCCCTATCCAAGTCTATGGCCTCAGTATTTATGCAAAATGATCATCCAACAGGTGTCCTTGATTTGTGGAGCTCGGCTGTCCAACTGAAGTTTAAACTGCTGATCCTGTAGGGCAGTTATAACTGTTGTTCCTGTAGAACAGTTATAACTGTTGTTCCTGTAGAACAGTTGGCTGCTTCTAAGCTCGGTGGGGAGATGGATTGGAGCTCGGAGCTATGGTGGGAATCACGAGGAAGGTCCCCAAGACCGTGGACATCCTCTCCTAAAAACCAGCAGTGCCACCTCATTGTCTCCTTGTCTCCTTTCTCGTGGTCTTTTCTCCCTTTTAATGCCAAAAACCTGAAAGCATCATGCATTAGTCACGTAGATAGAATGCCTACCCTTCTTCCTACAAACAACACGAATAAACCAAGAAATGAATGCATAAGCAATAAAAAATGAATGGTTTGAGCAGAGCAAGTAGGCCAAATGAGCCCAAATTGTACCAAAAATTGGGGCTCATCACTACTATCCTGGAGAAAATGGCCAGTGCATTCTTCAAGCCAATAAACTTCACCATTTACTGGAAATAACCCCACTTTGTCACGAATGTAGTTTTATGTCGATCCTCTTTAGTGATATGCACCTAGTGATACCCAAAAAATCCATCTGTGAAAGAGTATGCCTCTTGTCCCCCTACATTCTCCAAAATATCATCTATGAATAGGATAGGGAAGGGATCATGTGCACAAGCATCATTCAACTTCTGTAAATCCATGCAAATTCTAGTTTCCCCCATTTTCTTATTTTGGAACAAAATCAGACTCACCCACTATGATTTGTCCACTAGCTATATGATTCCTACCTTCAACATCTTCTCCAATTCCTTCACCAAATTGGGTGCAAAAAGAGGCTAGGTAGACATTTTTGGACATTCTGGACTCATTGGAGCAGGTTTCAAAATCAAAGGAGCACTTCTAGATAGACCTTTTGGAGATTAAAGTCTATGGGTGACATGGTCAACCAGAGTGTTGAATCAGTTTATGGAGGAGTTTGAAGATGGAGATGACCTTGCAGGGGTTTTTCAGCCTCCTTGTGTTTTCTGCAACAGCTATTACATCATTGTTTTATATTTTATTCATATTTTCTCTATGTGTTTTGGGGAAGAGACTTGTTTATGTACTTCAAGTGCATTGTATACTGTTGATGCTCTGTAAAGTTGGAGTATGGGGTCTTGGTGCAAGATGCCTTTGTTTACTGAAATTTTACATGTTTGATTGTAGGTTTACATGTATGTGGAGTGATAACTCTTACAGAAGTTATTTCTTTGAAGGAGAAACTAACCAAATTCAAAGTTTTCAGAATGGTGTGAAACCTGAATGGCCGTGTAGATATCATCATCCTAAATTTGGTGCAACTCGTTTCACATGAAATGGACACCGTATGCTTCGAGAAATGTGTTCTATTCACTTTTTCAAATAAGTGAATTTTCAAAAAAAAGGACAGCCCAGTCAGCAGTATGTACTGCTGATGTGGCGTAGAATGGGCAGGGTATGAGACATTTGACTGGGTCAAAAATTATCTCTGAGTTAGATTGTGCCAAGTCGCACCCTTCGATTGGTTACAATTGTTGGTTTTTTGTTAGATGGTGAGGTGGCCAACCATGGGCTGACAAGTGGCCCAACCAGAGGCCACCACGTGGCAAACTGGGAGGCCACCAAAAATTGGTTCAACGACCAAGTTGGAGGCCACAGGAAATGAAACCAACACCTCTCAACACACAGCACCAATCTTCAACACTCTGTCTAACTGTTGTTTCTTAACCATAGTGGGGAGGTGGACATATTTAAGGTTCATATGGTTTCAATTGAGGGGATGGGGACCGTGGTTAACCACCAACCCTGATCCACGGACCATGGTTAGGGGCTAACGAAGGCCTAAAAAAAAACTACTAATGTTAATTAAACAATAACCCCCCATGTGAACGCATATGCAGGTGGTGGAGTGGGGTCCGGACCGACAAGGGCAGGCCATTCGACTTAGACCCCAGGCATGTGCCCCCCCACGTGGCCAGAATTTTCAGAACTTAAGCGTTAGAGGGTGTTTTAATGATCTGACAATTTCACCCTATTTTTGGTGAAAATATAGATTAGTTAGAGTGCTTGGCGGGTGAAATTCTAGGATGATGTCGAATTTTGGGGAAAATGTAGAGCGAATAGTGGGAAAACTAGGGGAGGTCATAACTTCTCCAGTTTTTGACCAAATTTGGTGAAAAAAGAGGCTAGGTAGCCATTTTTGGACATTCTGGACTCATTGGAGAAGCATTCAGAATCAAAGGAGCACTTCTAGATAGTCCTTTTGTAGATTTAAGTCTATGGGTGTCATGATCAACCAGAGTGTTGAATCTGTTTATGGAGGAGTTTGAAGATGGAGATGAGCTTGTAGGGGTTTTCCAGCCTCCATGTGTTTCCTACAACAACTATTACATCAGTGTTGTAGATTTTATTCCTCTTTTCTCTATGTTTTTTGGGATAAGAGACTTGTTTATGTACTTCAAGTGGATTATGGTACTGTTGATGCTTTATGAAGTTGGAGTATGGGGTCTTGGTGTAAGATGCCTTTATTCGCTGAAATTTTACATGTTTGACTATAGGTTTACATGTATATGGAGTGATAACTCTTTCATAAGTTGTTTCTTTGAAGGAGAAGCTAACCATTCCATTTCTCAGCACCTTATGTACTCTTATTTTTCTAAACATTGAGCATAATGAGAAGGGGTCATGTCGTTAGAGCTGATCCAATGAGATGTAGCCCAGGATGGGTGAATTCCTTTAACAATGGCTAGTGTATTACTGACTGATGCATGCTTCCATTCAGTGTTTTGATTTCATGTTTAGAGTTTTTCATGAAATTAACTTAAGAAAAAACACATAAAAACTCATGTTTTTACTTGTTATTTTGGAGTAGAAATCTCCAACACGTTTTTGTATTCTTATGAGGATCTTAGCATAGAAAACTAATATTCCACATTCAGATCAAGTTGGTATCAGAGCACTGGTTTTCTTTTTGCAAGGAGGAATTGACTGTTGTTTGCAAGTGAATGTGTTTTGAAGCTCAAGTGAGGAGAAGGTTTTGGAAAGGAGAGCAAGATTGTTACAATATCTACCATGAGTTCTACCTCAAGTTGCAGTAGAATCTTCAATAAAAGCATGTCCCAAGGAGGATATCCTACATTAATGTTAGAGGATGTGAAGGCTTTTAGAAATGATTTCTTAGACATGGCAGAAATGGTGAAAGTCCTCCTCTATGAAGAGAGGAATAGCAAATTGCAAGGTGAAAGCTATAGACCTCCAAGAGGAGAATGTTCTCTAAAGGAAGAAGGTAACAAGAATGGTGATAAATCACCATATTCTACACAATATTCATGTTTTTCTACAACTCTTATGCAAGATTCTAGTGTAGAAAGTCCCCTAGAGAAGGTAGATGGACAATTTTGTACCTTTTTTCCACATGATGTGGAGGATGAGGTTATATCAGCACCCAAATTCAAGGAGCTGAAAGAAGAGAGCCAAAGAGTCCAAGAGGACACATCCATAATCAAAATAGAGTCTGAAAACAACTTCGTATCTCAATGAAAAGATGAGGAAAATGGTAAGAATTTACATGCTTCTTCTTTACATGAAAGTTTTAATTTAAATTCATTTGCATCCTTTGAAAAACATAGTAAAGGAATTGGTTCCAAGCTCTTGACCAAGATGGGTTACAAGGGAGGAGACCTTGGAGTGAACCATCAAGGCATTAAAAATCCAATTGAGGAAAAGGATAGGACTAAATATGAAGGCTTAGGCTATGTTGCAAAAGAAGAATGGTATTCTAGTGATAGCTCATGGGTATCATGTTCCTTTTACAATAAGAGAGCACATGAGGAGGCAAGATGTTGGGATTTGCATCCAAAATTGGTACCCTCTTGGTTCCTCAAGTATAAGGAGAACTTTAAGTGCAAAACATCTCCAAAGAGAGATGAACAAGTTGAAGAAGAATTGAATTCAAGTTCTTCTTGCCATGTAAGTTCCTCATGCAAGAAGCGTAAGCCAAAGGATAACCAAAAGAAGTATAATCGTCTTGTTAATTCAAATTATTTTCATAATAGAAAACAACATGTTAATTTGAATAACATGTTGAGAAATGTGTTTCCATGCACCTTGTGCCTTTCATCTAAGCATTGTGTAGATAAGTTTTATAAAATGAAAGAAATCATAAAGAATATGTTTATGTCTAATGCAATTGAAACGGAAAAGAGAAAATCCCAACCAAGGTTAAAGACATGTGAGCCAAGAGAAGCTCAAAAAGGAACTTTTTCTCTCACTACAATATCATTGGGCATTGGGTCGAGAAGTGTTGGAATTTTTATCCACAACTTCATCCTAGCAAGAGCAAGAAAATTATGCAAGCACCAGAAGAGAAAGCGACAAAAGAAAAAGTGGCACAAGATGCGACCATCCCTGAAGCAGCTCCAAAAGAAGAAAAAGTTCAAATAGAGGGTTCATTTACCTAGTTGGGTAAGAAATGGGTTGACTATTTGTCTAAATGAAGTTTGTAAACATTTTTTTTGCACTAGTTGCATATCCCCATAGTTGGGAAATTTGTAAAAGTGATGTTCATAAACAAATCACTTATATGCAATAGTGTTTTCTGTGGGCATTGATTATGCTATTTTGGCTTATTGATAGTCAATTTGAATGGAAAATTTGGGAGTCAATTTTATTACATCTTGTAAAATGAATTTCTATTTGTAGTTTAAGAAATCATTTTAAAATTGTTGTATGAGTAGTTGTAGCACATTTAGTATATTACAAATAAGCACTCAAGTTATACAAGTATTCACTATGTGAAAGTTCTTTTTGTTCATTTTTTAAAATATTTTTGGGATCTTATCCTTGGTAAGGATTTTGCAGAAGAGCGCCATGGGAATTCTTCTTGGGAAGGATGTTGTGGATGGCCATAGCGACATGGATAAGCTAAGAAGAACATTGAACTTGAATTCTTTGGTCGGGTTATATTTCAAGTTCAACTTGAGGAAGAGCCAAGACGAGTACAAGTCAAGGAACTACAATCATTGATTGGATTGAGTTTGGAAAAGTGAAGGAATTGTACCTTCAAATGTTGAACAATTGAAAGTTAACTATTGGGGTCCAAAAGTTTTCAATGGGGAAGAGTGACCAGGAGATCAAAATTTTCCAAAAAATCAAAGTTTTTAGAATGGTGTAGAACATGAGCGACCGCATATATCTCATGATCCTAAATTCGGCGCAACTCTTTTCACGCAAAACAGACACCATATGCTCCTAGAAACACATTTTGTTCACTTTGTCAAATAGGCGAATTTTCAAAAAAAGGACAGCCCAATCAGCAGTTTATACTGCTGACGTGGCACTAACTGGGCATGGTATGAGGTAGTTGAATGGGTCAGAGATTTTCTGTGAGTTAGATTGTTCCAAGTGGCACCCTCTGATTGGTTGCAATTGTTGGTTTTTTATTGGATGGTGAGGTGGCCAACCACAAGTTGACACATGGCCCAACTGGAGGCCGCCATGTGTCAGCTTGGGAAGCCACCAAAAATTAGTTCAACGATCGAGACGGAGGCCACAGGTATCGAAACAGGAACCTCTCAATGCACCGTGCCAATCTTTACTACTCCACCTAACTATTCGTTCTTAACCATAGTGGGGAGGCGAACATATTTAAGGTTCATATGGTTTCAATTTGGGGGATAGGGACTGTGGTTAAACCTCGAACTCCCGCAGACCATGGTTAGGGGCTAACCATGGCACCAAACAAAACTACCACCACTAATTAAACAATAACCACCCATGTGAATGCGTATGCAGGAGGTGGAGTGGGGGGCCCAGCCAGCAGGGGCGAATCGCTAGCATTAGCCCCCAGGTACATGGCCAGAATTTTCAGAACTTACGCATTAGAGATCATTTTAATGATCTAACAATTTCGCCCAATTTTCGACGAAAATGTCACTCAGTTAGAGCGCTTGGTAGGTGAAATTGTAGGATGATTCCAGGATTTGGGGAAAATATAGAGCGAATAGTGGGAAAACTAGGAGAGGTCATAACTTCTCTAGTTTTTGACCAAATTGGGTGAAAAAAGAGTCTAGGTAACCATTTTTGGACATTATGGACTCATTGGAGTAGGTTTTGGAATCAAAGGATCACTTGTAGATAGGATTTTGTAGATTGAAGTCTATGGGTGTCATGATCAACCAGAGTGTTGAATCAGTTTATGGAGGAGTTTGAAGATGGAGATTACCTTGTAGGGGTTTTCCAGCCTCCATGTGTTTTCTGCAATAGCTATTACATCAGTGTTGTAGCTTTTTTTCCTCTTTTATGAATGTGTTGGGAGAATATACTTGTTTATGTACTTCAAGTGGATTGTGGTATTGTTGATGCTCTATGAAGTTGGAGTATGGGGTCTTGGTGTAAGATTACTTTGTTTGTTGAATGTTTACATGTTTGACTGTAAGTTTATATGTATATGGAGTGATAGCTCTTGTAGAAGTTGTTTCTTTGAAGGAGAAACTTACCATTCCATTTCTCAACACCTTATGTACTCTTCTTTTTCTAAAAATTGAGCATAATGAGAAGGGGTCATGCCATAGAGTTGATCCAAGGAGATTTAGCCTAGGAGGGGTGAACTCCTTTAACATTTGTTGGTGTATTACAAATTTATGCATGATTCCATTTAGTGTTTTGATTTCATGTTTAAATTTTTTCATGAAATTAACTTAAGAAAAAACACATAAAAACTCATGTTTTTCCTTGTTATTTTGGAGTACAAACCTAAAGCACATTTTTGCATTTTGATGAGGATCTTAGGATATAAAACTAATATTCCACATTCAGATCAGATCATGTACACAAGCATCATTCAACTTATTCGTATCCATGCAAATTCTAGTTTCCCCCATTTTCTTATTTTGGAACACAATCACACTCACCCACTATGATTCATCCACTGGCTATAGGATTCCTACCTTCCAACATCTTCTCCAATTCGTTCTTAAAATTTTCCTTGTAAATGGGATTCATCCAATATGGCCTTTGCTTCACTGGATTCATGTCCGACTTGAGAGGGATATTCATTTCTCCCAATTACCCCATGATCCCCTTCAGTTCTTCAAAGGTATTGGGGAAAAAATCCTAGTACTCACACAGTGAGTTTGCAACCTTTTCAACAATATTTTCATGCCAACAATCTTCAATGGAATCCATCTTATTTCATTCATCGGTCCCAATATTAACCTTCTTTAGTTTTATTAGTTACACATATTCCTTAAACTATAATGGCAGTCCCTCCACCATGTGCTATGCTTCCACTTCTGGAATGTGGATATTCCAGGGATCCTCCTCATCATCTCTTCCATTTTCTACCATGCAGTAAAATTCTAGAAATTCCTGTATCCATTGCGAGTCCTGAGATGTGTCAGATAATGGCCCATCCTTGGTTAAAATTGGATCATCCTTTAGAAATATTTTCCATCGCAACACCTTTAAAGCCTCCTCCAACACTGGTTCTTCTGCTCGAAAATTGAATGTTGCCTAGAAGGTTTACATAAAATCATCCCAATCTTGAGTTCCTCTGCACACCTTTAACTCAATATGCCAATTCTCTAGAATGACATCCCAAGGTATGGATAAAGCAGTGTACCCACTCTTGCTGAGGTACTCCTCTCTTTGTCCAAGTTGTGATGCATCGTTTCAAGTGAGTTCTAGGGAACTCCATCCCTGAATATTTTTCTTTGGGGACTCACGAGTTGGGTCCAAAAGTGACATTCAATAATCCTTTACATTTTCGCCACCCCACGAATTTCTCCCTATACACATCCCACCACCTGGCTAGTATAGCACATAGTGAAACGTCAAATGAAGGCATTTTCTAACAATCTGGTACCTACAATTCATATTCCAGTACAAAAATATCTACCTTAGAAAACCCATTAAAATGAAGTGGATTTTTCACCTCAATCCTAATCCAACACACCATTCTTGTAATATGGGGGCATCGCCTGGTACTGACCTCATGCAGATGATTTTGTTAATTCTCAAAAACCTCCTCTAAGTCGTATGCATAGGAACTAATGCTACACCATCTCAGTACTTTTTCAGTTGTCAGATTTACATAATCATCCTATTGAGCCATAACATTATAAATATTATTTAGATCCTCTCAACTAAGCTCACCCTTCAAAGGTTCTACATAGAGATCCCCTTCCTGCATATCCAATAGTGCAATGACCCGAATATCTCCTCCTTCAAAAAGAATTTGTCTTCTTTTCAAGTTGATAATTACCTAGTTATCGAAGACCCTATAGATCCCCAAAAGATATGGATAGGGATCGGTATCATCCATTATTTCAATGACCTCGAAATCGGTCATGCTTAGCACCCCATCGATATCCATAGGCACCTCTGATAATCACCCAGTCAGAAAAATCTAATGCTGATTGAAAAACCTGAGTTGGATTGGAGAACACGTCAGCTTCAACCTCCCTATCATTTCTTGGGTAATTTTTGGTAAGATATTTACAATTAATCCCAAATCCAGAATAACATTATCCCTCTCATAGTCATTGATCTATGCACTAAACCGAAATTCTTTGTTCGTCCTCTTTTTGTAAGCAACTTGATTCATGACCCTCAATGAAGGTTGTGTAGTAGACTCCTCTATTATCCTGATGCATTATTCTACCAATATTCTAAACTTGTCCAATGATTAAGTATCTTTAACTAACTCCAAGAAACTTTTTAGCAGGCTTTGGACTGGGTATATCATGTTCCTTCACTCCCTGCTTATAATGGCATCAAATAATTCCAACATAGTATCTTTGCATCTAGTCTCTAGCTTGTCCCATTATTTTGTGACTACTTCCCTTGGAGCCTCCTCATACGTGGTCTTCTCCTTAATGGGATCTAACTTTGGAGGCAGATCAAGAGATTTCCTTACCCATTGAGGTTGTTGTACCCAAAACCTCATAGCATCGTCTCCCATCTTAGTACCTCCCCATGTTATCACACTGACCCATTATTAAGTTTTGCGCAGCTCGACAACTAACATTTGGACATTGGGCCCCATATTTTCCTTCCACTTCGCAAACAGTTGAGGGAATTTCTCCAGTTGATGGTCTAAGGAATTGAAATAGATACATGTGTAGCATGGACTTGGTGCAGTCACGATCCAAATGTGCCTATTGTCTGCAATTATAATAGATTATATTACTTTTCCCTAGGCCAAATCCTCCCCTACCCTTACTAGATCCTCTATGTCCTCTAGTTGCCATACCATGTCCTTGGTCTTACTGAATATACAGTCCATCTTGAAGGTACCCTAGTTGATTAAACCCATTTTCCATAGCTTCCACCCCTTCAGGCCCCTACACTCTGAGGGAATTGAAGGTTCGTTTGTGCATTAGCTCTAGTATACGTTAGTGGAAAATATTGTTCCCAACCAACTTACAGAAGTCACAAAACAAATTCTACACTATGGCCTCATATTTTTGCATCATCAAGAAACTAGAGGGTATGTGGCCCCATACCTTGTAGGTTTCACACCACATTCTCCTGCCCTGCACAAGGGGATTTGTTGCACCAGTTTCCATATAATTCAATAGTTTTCATTGATTCCTATGTTTACCCTCCAGTCGGAAAATGGTACAACATACTTCTTCTTGTTTTTCCTTCCCCTTTGAAAAATCTTGGAGCTGTGAGGTTAGCACATCTAACTTGGGCTACACCTGCACCATGCCCTTACTCTCACTTCCTCCTATTAGTGAGGCTTCTTACTCCAACACCAACTCTAAAGTCTATGGCTATGTACTAATCCTTTGTCACGTCAAGAGTATTCTGATATGTGGCAGCAGTTCGGAAATAAACCATCCTTTGTGTTATGCATTGATAATTTTTGAATGGTGACCTATCCTTTAGCACCTTAACCCACTGGTCAAAACCTCATATTGATTATCCTAGGATTTTCTTAATCTCCTTGAGTTTTGTGATGCATTGGGACTCTGAATTAGACCTCTAAAATTCCTTTATTAGTTCTTGCTTAATGTCCACCAAAATTTTGTTTTGTCTAGCTGGCATCGCACTCTTATAATTCATTTACCATGTCAGCATGTGATCCCATAACAAGGATTCCAGCTACACAATCTTGGTAGCCTCACCCTCGACCAAATTAGTTGTCCAAATAGCTTCACACATGATTTTTTTTTTCCTGGATCTTCAGTCCCAGCACCATGAAACGGGCATCCTCAGATCTACACTCGTCGTATTGATATGTGTGATACTTCTAGATGAAGTACTCCCTCTTTTTCTCGCTATACTAATAGAAATTTGTGCGCTTGTCTATGCACCACTCTAAATATGAATATTTTGTGTCGTTCACCCTACAATCAGGCCAAATCCACTACTACTACTACTATTTCCTCCTTGTTGACTATGATGATCTCCTACACTAGTTGAATGAGTGTGCTAAGTGCTTACCTCCTATTATGTAGATGTGTGTGGGGTGGTGGGCTCAACCTCAATGATGATCTGGTGTTGTTGTTTTGATTCGAAATCCTTTATAGTGTGTGGGCTCAATTGTTCTTTTTCTCCTTCCTTCGTATGTGGTGTACAAAAATTCATCCCTTCATAACTCTAGTCACTGGAACTGCTTCGTGTCCTATGATGACCTCTCCTAGCCCCTCCTTACCAGATCCTCCTTTTGTTAAGTACCAACACTGACCGACCTCCTCTCATATCACCCCATTGATATCTTCTACCACTCCTTAACATGCCATCCTCATAGCTCTCCTGCTCCATTCCTCTTCCCTTCTTTTGTTATGCATAGTTTAGGACCCACTGATAGCTTATGCCCCCATCTACTTCCTCCTTTCCTTTCTTCACTCCTCATACCACCTCCTGAATTTCCCCCACTTTCCCGTCAATATGGGTTTCTTAGTCACTCATGGTATCATATTCAAGTCACAAAACATCGTGATCATACAACAACATTTTAATCAACGATGGAAATAATGTTATAAATCTACCTGTCAGCCCCTTGAGGAAATTTTTCTCCGGTATAGTATAGGACACCATCAACTCTACTTCAAACTCCACAATATATCCTTCTAACACACTCTCAAACCAAAAATCAATAACACTTAATACTTACTGGTTCTAGCTGATATACCTTTTTCAATGTCCACCTCCTCGGCTCATCATGTCGATGTCTGGGATTATTATCTTTCAACCTTTGTACACACTCCAAACTATTAGGAAATTCTGCAAATAATTCTTCATGAAAATCATTATACATGTACTTCTATAGCCATTTCTCTGTGCTCTAACCCTTGTCTACTATTTCTTTCGTGGAAAACTCACGCTCCTTTCGCTTAAGCCAACGAGTGATCTAATTTTTTTCATGATTCCATGGTTTCCACATCCTTAAAATACAATCCCATCATGGAGCCATTGCAATCTTAGTAATGGATTCATTTGTTGGCATTCGGGATACTAACAGACCTAGGATTTGCGACACAGTGGCTAAAAAATACCTTCTTAGCATCATCCCTTTCAACGACACCCACAAAGTGATTGAATTATTACCTGAGACGCTAATGGTTGAATGTTGGAACTACGTTTTCGCATTCTGACATGACTGTATTGAGGTTACAATGTGCGGTTCCCAGAGTTACATGCATCAAACTACCAGTCTCTCCAAGCATCTTAAAACATTACTAAAACTAGGACAAAAACTCCATTATAACCATCTATAGGAACACAGATATATTTAATAACTACAACCCACTAGAATAACATTGGTGAGTAGAGAGACCCAACCATGGTTCCCAAGTTATATTAATCCAGCATTGGTATAAAGACTGACTCTAACTTATCTTGCAGAACACTTTATAATAGTTGACCCTCATCCAACGACTAATAATCGAACTTCACTTGGCTTTCGTTCAGCTATTTTATAACCATATGGAGTTCACTCGAATCCTCCCTCTTTCCCACCCATTTGGCCCTTCTATTTTGTAGGTCATTGAGATATTTCCCTTGGTTATTGTTGAGCTATCCCATGTGTGGTGTACTTTTCTAAAATATCCTCTACCCGGTTCAGCGCCACTCCACTTAGTGCTTCCTGTCTCAAAATATCTACAACTACTCACTAGTCACGACCTCCTTGGTCAATGACTTCTCCTGTAAAATCCTAATGGTTGATATCCTTTGAACACACCTTCTTATTCCACTTGTAATTTTCCTCCAACTACATGGCTTCTACTTTCCTCACACCTTATCCATTGTGCTAGCCCTCTACAGTGCTCTTGCTTCCTACAACAACCCTCTGCTACGCTCCTGCTTCCTATGCTAGTCCATGTTCTGCTCTACCTTATCCTTTCTACGCTTCATGTGTCCTTTTGTGCAATATTGTTATGCTAAAAAAATTCAAAAGACATTATGGGTCCCAACAACCACGCATTTGGCATCAATAATAGATGTTGGACTAAGGGATATGTGACTCTTGCAACACTTGAGAAGTAATTCTTTTAGCTTTAATTTCAGGATATTTAATCAATGCTCTGAATCTTTCACTTATTACTCACACATACATATTATATGGGTATGAAGTTTGGGGACAATATCTTCAAGATTTGAGTAAAAAAGGATAGACAAAGTTCCCTTATATCTATATGGGCAACTCACATAGTGGACTTCTAAGATACTTAAATTTTTCTCTTAAATCCTTTATGGAGCATGCAAGACATTGGATTTATTCATGTTGGTATGTGAGAACATATTCTTTTCTTCACCCCATTTACTTTGATATTAACATGTTGAAAATTCAACAAGAAAGTCCTAATTTAATTTTGTCCTTGAATTAAATTAGGAATAAAATTGTAGTTCCACATCTCATGACAACTTGTAATAGTTAACTAAGCTAATTTGACTTATTTGGCTTAGTTATTTCGATTTGAGAGTCTAACTAAAGTCACATAGAATATCTCCTACAATTAGGAGTACTCGTTGAGTTATTTTGAGTTGTAATTATTTAATTCAATCTAACCGAGTTAAAGTCAGTTAAACTAGATCCAACTAATGGAGGAATTAGTGGGAGGTCTAGTAGTCGGGTGCTTCCTGTAGTAGTGGGGTGTTTCCTACAATATTGGGATGTTACCTGAAGTACAGTGGGGGGATTCCTGAAGGTAGTGTAGTGTTGCCTATAGTATGGTGGGGTGCTGCCTAAAGTGCAGTGTAGTGTTTCTTGCAGTGCAGTGTGGTGTTTCTTGTAGTAGAGTGTGGTGTTGCCTACATTGATCAACCAGTAAACTGAATATTCACTCATTATTAACTCATGCATGTTAGATCAGAGAAAGACACAATTGATATTGGAGTTTAGGGATAGTGTACTATCAGTTGTAAAATCATCTAAATTAAACCAATGGTGCATGCAATCATAAAAGGGCCTATGAGGATTGCATAATTCATAATTGAGGAATTTCCTAATTCAATAAAGGCTAATTCCTTGAGGAATAATGAAAAAAAAATGGACTTGGGTAAGAAAGAATTTGGCTATGTATTGGCTTGAGCTTGTCTAGGAAGCAGTGAGATAGATAGAGATAGTGCAGAGGTTGCTCGGGCTTGAGAAAAGCATTCTGATCTTCTCATATTTTCTAATTAATGCAATATATAGATAGAAGGTGTTTTTAGTTGTGGCTTTCCCCATGAAATCATTGTGCTATGTGTGATTGAATTATTTCTCTTATATGCTTCATGATTTCATCGATCAATTATTCCTTTTGCTCATGAGTAGAGTAGATTCAAGTCAATTGTTTTAGCATATTACAATTTACAGTTTGAATCTACAAGGAATTTCCACATGGTATGAGAGATGAAATCACTATAGAAGAGGAGAATTTGAGTTTGTCTTTTGTAGGAGAAATCAAATTTGCAGTATCATACTTCAGATCTAGCATGATTTCATTTTGTGGATTGAGACTCGAATATGCCCTTAAGGGTAGTTTGAACTATATTGGTTGGGGACAAGATGAACGCAATGTTGGAAGACAACGTGCTTGAGGAATTCATAGACAAAGATATTCCTAAGCCTCCAGCAGCTGATGCTCAAGATCTGGTAGAGTGGAGAAAATGTGTGGAAAAGGCGAGAAGGATTATCCTAGAAGGAGTTTGAGATCATATTGTCTAGAAACTCCATGGTAAGGAGAATTCATTTGCAATTTCAAAGGCCTTGACAAACCTGTTTCAAAATAGTAGTGACCATAGGAAGTTGGAACTGAAGGGTAAGCTTTGAAAGATCAAGATGGATAAGGGTGTCACAATACCGAAGTACTTGACCAAGTTCACCCAATGTCAGTATGAGCTTGGAAGTGTTAGTGTTACAGTTGCTAAAGATGATATGGTGACCCTAGCACTTCTAGGCCTTCCCAAGAGCTAGCACAACTACCAGGACTCAGTTAATGGGAGAGAGAAGCTACCAGAGTGGGAGCGTTTGTGGTTCGACTTGGTACAAGAAGAGATTCGGTGGAACACCAAAGATGGATTCTCATCCAATCTTGATGATGAGGAGAACTGTGCCTTATCTATAAATGTGAAGGGAAGGGGAAGTAATCCCATTCCAAATCAGATTCCAGTCAAGGTAGCAAGAAGAAGGAAATGTCAAGGATTAAATTTTTTCACCTTCACGAGTAGGGACACTATGCCACGAAGTTTCTACACAACAAGGCTGGTAAGAATCCCTTAAGTGGAGTGGCAAGTGAAGCTCTTACGTCACAAATCAAGTTGGGTTTCACCCTCATCACTTTCATCATGACATCAGTGATGGGTAGTGTGTGGTACCTACATAGTGGAAACTCATTCCATATGACCGATAACAAAGAGTTCTTCAGTGACTTGGAGGAGAAGGACCTCCAGATACACATAGAGATGGGAGATGATGGGACGTATAGCGAGCCCGGAATCAGTACTATTACCTTTCAAAGAGAGTCTAATTCTCCTCTCACATTAAAATATGTCATGTATGTTTCAAGTTTTAAGAATAATTTGGTTTTAGTTGCCATGTTGGATGATCGTGGCTATAATGTGATATTTAGCAAGGGAAATTCTTTCCTTCATTACATAGCCTTAGGATAGGTGAAGTGGATTGGAGTTTGGATGAAGAACCTCTACAAATTGGATGTAGAAGATTGTGATGATATGAGCAAAAAACAAGAGAAAGTGCAGAGCCGAGACATCGATGAGTTATGGCATAGAATATTGGGTCACTTTAAACATAGAGATTTGAATATCATGCAGAAAATTTCTACAGGACTTCCCAAGGGTGCACTAGAGCAGAGAGACACATGCAAAGGGTGTACATTGGGGTAGTACACCAATGCTTCATTTCATTATAAAGATAATCGATCACAAGAGATCCTTGATAGATTTCAATTAGATGTGTGTCGACTGTTCTCGACAGCCTCCACAGCCAAGCACATGTATTATGTAATAATTATTGATGATTTTTCTCATAAGTGCTCAATTTTCTCCACGCAGAAGAAATATTAGGTGTTTGCTAAATTTTGTGAATTTAAAGCACTTGTCGAGAAAGATACTAGCAGGAAAGTTAAATCTCTCAAAAGCGATAAGGGTGGAGAATATGTGTCGAATTAATTCAATAGATTATGTGCATCAGAAGGAATTTGAAGGGAGTTAGTAACATCTCATAACCCCCAGTAGAATGGGGTGGTTGAAAGGAAGAACAAAAGTATTGTGGGAGTTGCACAAGCGATGTTACATGATCAGGGCCTACTATTGCACTTGTGGGCTAAAGCATGCAACACAACTATTTATTTTTAGAATAGAATTCCTCTTCGAATTCTCAGGATGAGTACACTAGAAGAAGATTTTTCAGGTAAGAAACCAGATGTGGCACACTTCAGGATCTTTGGTTCATCAGTCTACTATCATGTTACCAAGGATGCATGGAAAAATATAGAAACAACAGCTGAGTTGGGCATATTTTTGGGGTACACTGATACACCTCACAACTATCAGTTGTACCTATCATCCAACAAGATGACAGTGGTTTGTAGATATGTGAAGTTCGATGAAGAGAATACAATGAGATTTTCCCTTGATAGTGATATTGAGTTACACGCAGATGAGGATATTTTAGCTCCAAAGGAGGAACCTCAGGATGATGTGGAGTAGCCACATGTAGAGGAGTAGAGAGTGGAAGCACCCACTATTGGGCAGCGGAGCCCCCATAGTGAGTTTTGGTCCATGAGATGTAAAGATCCCGCAAAAGGCGGGCGCAGAGCAGAAGAGTCTAGGGTAGTCTACCCTAAAATAATGTAAATTTAATATAGAGCATGTCGGCCTACCCATGGTCTGTGGACCATTAGATTGTATAAATAGAGCAAGGCTATAAGGGTAGAAGGTAGTTTTGGAAGTCTTATGAAGTTCTTAGGCGATGAAACAACTCTGAGTCTATAAGTCCAAGTCTTGGGTTATAGTAGAGGGTAGAGGTTTTGCAGCTGAGTGTGTAGAGGCCTAGTAGAGTCCGCAGCTAAGTGCACGGATCCCTGCAACTGTGCAGGGAAGAGTCAAGTCTGTATTGGATCAAGCTTTGAAGATATTAATAATAAAGATCAAGTTGATGGTTATATTGTGCATCTGATTTATAGATCTATAATTGAATGTTATGTGTTGATGTTACCTGTTTCTTTATCTGCGCGCACTTATATGTATGTCTATGAGTAAATATCGTCTGAGTAATTAACGAACAAACCATAAATAAGGAAGAACTAGGTAATTAACCTGGATCGCACTGTGGCTGAGGTTTCGCGGTTCCACAAAACACCAGAAACTGTCAAGTACACGTAATCCAGAGAGCGCGAAGGCTGGATCAGGCAACAATCCCCCTCATCAAGACATCCCTAGGGTGTAGAAACCTGGTTCCAGCACCCTCCCATACTACCTCGGGTGAGACCTCAGTCCACGCTCCGCAGACTGTTGCCGAAAGGGCCAGTAGTACCGGGATTTTCTTGGCTAAACTCACTGTTGAACCTGGGTCAGGCCTCAAGTATCCAACAAATGGTTCTGTTGCCAGGACTGGGATCTGCCTAAGGGATGTCTAATGTCAGAACATTGGAACCCAACGAAGAAGGAAATTGAAGAGTGGTTAGATTAGAAGATTCATGATTTCATGACACAGTAAAATCGAACTCCATAGCTATCTGAGAAGAGGTCGCTGGATCGCTACGTAGATATGGAAAGCCACGAGATTTTCTTCACATCCTTTCCAATAGAACTGTATGATTGGATCGTGAGATTAGTAAACATCCAGGAAAGATATAAGCTCAATCATCCGATAATGTGGACTCCGGAGTTGGTGCACAAGGTAGAGGCATCAGAGAACAAGATCGCGCGAGCTGTGGACCATTGGGATAACTGGATAATAGGGGGATTCATCACTGAGTTCACGATAGACACAACCGTGAGTTACAACAAAGCAGAGCGACGGTTTCTCAAAGGACCGCGAGGTAAGTACATTAAATCTTTAAACACCTGGATTAAGATGTTGTTATGTGAAAAGAGGGTTATGCGAATACATTAATGTTTGGGACAATGCAGAGTGGAAAGATCTACAAAGGTAGTGAGGGATTAGAGAACAGTCCCCTGATTTCACCTTCGCGAGAAAGCGAGGAGGAGCTCGCTCAGTTCTCCCCGAGAAGTGTGGTCTGGTTGCTAAAGCAACAAATTCTGCAGTTACCATCCCCATCCATGCCATCACCCACTTCACCTACCTCGACTCCATCTTCATCCTCTCCACCTCCACTAACCCCGTAGGTCAGCATGGCTAACACGATCAAGCTACCCATATTCAGAGGAGTAGGAAATGAGGACCCCAATTAGTTCTGGTTCATGGTGAGATCAGTATGGGAAGAACAAGGGGTTATGGATGATAACATCAAGAAGGTTACATTGTTGAGCATGTTGTAGGAATGCACATTGACATGGTATATCAAGCACTCTAGCAATCACCCAAGCACAGGGATAGCAGAGATCCAAAATGCGTTGAACAGAGAATTTAGTAGGCTGAAATCCGAGACGCAGTCAATCATTGGGTTCAAAGAAATTGCGATGCTACTACACAAGACACCCTAGGATCTGGATCAACGACTGAAGAGTATGATCCGCGAGGCTAATATGATGCTTACAGATGCACAGCACCACGCATAGTTTGTGGCATCCCTGACACCGCACCTAAGGATGGCGCTGTCACAACAAAAGCTTTCAACCCAGGATGAAGCATTGGAGATGGCGATGAGATTGCATGAAACTCTAATACAGTATCCTGAGTTGGGAGTTCAACAAATCCACGTGCAACTACAAAACCTATGCATGGAGATGTAGAGTTTTAAGCATGATAGGGCACCACGGCTAGAAGCACGCGAAGAGGTATGGTGCATAAAATGTAAAGGCCAAGGCCATGAAAAGGATCATTGTCCAGTATTCGCGAACTATTTGGTAGGAGGGGGGCCAATGCCATTGAGCCCAGAAGCCCAGGTGGGGCCAAGTGCAACACTAGCATCATGGTGCACAATTTTTCAAATAGGAGGGGAACACATGACAAACAATTGTCATCTATTGTAGAAGTATACACAAGCCCCACAACAACTATTTTGTAAATTCTGCAGCTCGGTAGGACACAACAAGCGTACTTGTCATAGGTACGAACTAATGATGGATCAGACCCAAGCCTATAGGGTGCAAGCAGAGACGCGAGGCCTCGATCCAGCTGCAGGTATGGCGAGTGCTAGATTCCATGTCCGAGGTCGAGGATGAGGAGGAATGGGACTGGGAAGGGGTCGTGGACAGTTGATTTGTTACAATTGCGGAGGACCGGGGCACTATGCCCGCGATTGTACCAATCCGATGAGGATATCTTGTTCATACTTTGCTTAATTTGATCATCAACAGATGGATTGTCCTACGTTAATCGCACTGATGCGCGAAAAATGAGTACTCCAGCCTTCTCAGACTCAAAGCATCCAGATGATGAAATCTGAACCCCACGATGAAGATCCCAACGTGAACATGATGCTCAGAAGTGGCGCAACCACAGAGGAAGATAAGGGAAAACAACCTGAGGAAGATACACGGGTTCGCAAGGCTCCTGTAAAGGAACCTAAGTTTGACTTGGAATGCGCAAAGGAGACATTTATGGAAGCTAAGAAGAGCTTCATGGAAGCCTCCACTTCATGTAGTAAGGACCAACCAGAACTGGGTAAGGACCAACCAAAACCAGAAATGGATCCTTCAATGCTTACTACCTTTCTAGAGACCTGCATGAAGCTGTTGCAAGACAATAAAGCGGTTAAAGGACTACAAGAGTTGATCACCAGGTGTGCAGGGTTGGGAGAGCCATGCGTAGTCTGGAAATTGGGAAAGCATACATTGCGCACTGGGAGAGAGATGATATTGACGGCGCATATTGGTGAATACAAAATGGATCAAGTTATCCTGGACCTAGGGTCGAACGTGAATGTGTTACCTAAGCAAACCTGGGAATGCATGGGCAGGCCTACATTGCAGTGGTCCCCTATTCAATTACGAATGGCAAACCAAAAAAATATTGTGCCCATGGTAATGTTGCAAGGAGTGACAGTTGATATTGAAGGCATGAGCACACAAATAGATTTCGAAGTGATAGAAATTGTCGATGACAATAAACCTTATCTCGCGTTGTTAGGAATCGACTGGGCAACGGATATGAATGGAGTTACCAATTTGAAGAAGCGGAAGATAATATTTGAGAAAAATTCACTATGCATGGTAGTCCCATTAGACCCATCCGAAGGGGCACGCTACACTAAACGAGTGCGCGATGATGAGCTGGATTGTATTTACCAGATAACTGCACAAGATCAAGATTGGGTGAATCCAACTGCGGAGCGAAGAATCTCATGGGAGCAGGACAACTCCTTCACTTCGGATTCAGACGATCCTAATCCAGCCACAGTAGTAGAAACAACGACGTGCATCACAAAAATATCGCATAGAAGCATTCAAAAGGGTATGTGGGATCCTGAATAAGGTTCACCAGGCTAGTCGGATTGCTTTGGGACCAGCACATACCAGTTGTTCAGTGGGCCTCTAGAACTAAGTACCGACACATGAGCACAGGGATGATCCTAAAAACGATGGGCAGAGTTGATGCCATGGGTTTGCAAGGACGAAATCCTCACGTAATTGGAACGATTCCTAGGGACCAGGGTGAAGGAATTATGCAGTTGTGCAGGAGCAACCCTATGCAGATTCGGGAAGTTGTTCGGCAAGGGTACTTGAAAATTCGTGAACTCGAAGAAGATCGCGCACGACTGAGGAAGAAAAGTGGGACATTAGACGAAAAAATCAGCAAACTAGAAACTGAAGTCGCGCACACGAGCCACGAGAAACTAAGCATGATGGGACCAAGTTTAGCCAGCCCTACTACTGCATTAGACGGTGTTGTGACCCTACTACAATGGTTGCAACCACACTTTCCTAAATAGGGGAGTGTATCATGTAAAGAAGAACATGACGCACTAATGGACGCAACAGTATTTGAAGCGTGCCCGCGGCCTGGGCTAGTAGAAAAATTGACTCCTCGCACCGGGGTTGCGACTACCTGACTATCTGTAGGAAGCATAGTCTCAGTGCTCCAAGCAGTTGAAAGAGGGCGCAGGACTAGAAACGAGTCTGTAGGAGGGTTGCGCAAGAAGGAGGTTCCTTGCAGGGCCAATATGTCACCGGGGTCATGGACACATGTAAGGAGCTGCGCTACTGCGTGGGTAGGCTGGGAAGTGACCATTGATGTCACTGTTCATGACAAGAGGTCCAATTTAAGGAAAAAAGGAGTGGGTGGCGAGCCATTAAGATAGGAATTAAGAGCTATATTCAGGACGATCTGCTGCCAAGAAGGTATTATTGACTTAGAAGTGGGGGGAATGGTCGAATTTGAATTTAAATGTTACTATAAAATCCCTTGGGGTAGCCTTGGGCCAACACTTGGTTGTTTAGGATTTGAGCCAGTACAGAGCATTGAGCACCAAGCTACCTTGCCACACGTGAGTACATGACCGAATGGATCCAGTTTCGAAATGATGACGGCTGCGAGAACCAGAGTGCGATTTGCGGAAGTTACCCCAGAGTCCCGTGTGACCTAGGAGGAGCCTAGAGAGGCGACCGCTACACCAGAGATTCCAAATTCCCCATGCATGTTGTGACCACAAAAAGACAAGAAGACAATGGGGCTAGTCTGGGTATCACCACGGAACCCACAATTTAGTAAATTATCAATGGCAGAGAAAGGCAAAGTCGTCACTCTTGAAACAGAGGAGGAGGAGGAGGATTCGCGAGCCTTGATCGCCCAAATTGAAGCACAGGATGATGAGATGGAGAATGTCTCCATAGTACCGTCGACAATAAAGTTACCCCCCTACATCCCCCCATGGAAGGGGAAAGCCAAGATACCCAAGGATTTGGAGGCCACGAAGAGTGCGCTCCAGACCCCGCTCCTTCCTGATGAACTAAGGTTTGACAGATTGCTGCTGGGACGAATACCAAATATGAAGTTTGAAGACTGGGACCCCGTGGATGGCGAGAACTTCCCTCAAATGGCTGTGGAGAAAATGCTGAAATAGAAATGGCTACGCGGAGTAGAGAAGGCTGGGTTACTCAATCTACGATGGATACCCCACTACCACCGCATGCCCGTCACCATCTTTGTCATACGACAGCTACTATGTTTGGTCCATGATGGGTATCTCTGGCTGGAGGAGCCGATTCCTATCACGACTGACTTAATTCACAAGATTTCCTGATTACCAGTCCAAGGGAACGACCCCACCGCCATAACAGGAAAGAGTAGCGATGCGGCTCTCACAGAAGCAATGAAAGCCAAATATAAACTAGAAAATAAGAAGAGAGGGTACACAATAGCGAGCATCAAGGACCAGGGGGTGCGCATAGCTACCCAACTACTGGCTAGTAACTTGATGAGGAAATGTCGCACAGACAAAGTACCGGAAACCGTAATCGCATTGGTAGAACAATGCGCAAAGGGGGTCCAGTTCAACTGGGCACGGTTCCTTTGTGACGAATTTCTAACAAATTGTAGAGAGTTTCGAGAGCAGGGTAAGACCTTCCACTATGCGTGGTTTCTCTTATCCATCTTGTTGGTTACATGACAGCTGCCAGCGCACAACCAATTTTCCGTGGTCGAGGGCAACCTACCCGAAGCCATGAGGTACTCCTCACTATGGGGGACAAAAGACGATGAGGATTCACGAACATGAATCAACCGCAGGCTGCACTTGTCCCCGACGGTACATAACAGTTTGCAAAGCATGGCAAAATTCAAGGTGGATATGCATAACCTATATATCCATGCCCACAAGGATCCCACACGCAAATGGGCAAAGCTCATGTTCATCGCAACAGATGAAGAAATCTTTGCAGTAATGGAGTCATGGCCTCCGGAGTGGCGCGCCCCAGACTTGGCCGCCATGGAGAAGATTTCCGAGCAGTAGCAGAAGAAGGACGCCAAGCTGCGCATCTCACGACTGGCTGAAAAAAGGTGCTAGGGGCAGGAGAAGGCCATGTAGCTAAAGGTAGCCGAGGCAGCAGTGGCACCACAGATGGAAGAGACCACAACCGCACTGATCAGGGAGCCCGACGAAGGCTAGGAAATGTCCACGACGCCAGACGTACAGGGGAAGGCTAAGACAAAGGAACGCCCAGAACCTACAACAAAATTGACCCAACTCAAGAGGCCGCACGCCCAGGAGAAGCCAATCACACAGAAAAAACCAAAGGCAGCAAAGACCTCTGAGGGAGCTCTTCTTGATAGGGGTGAACCAGTTTGCGATGAGGCTCTTGAAGACTTACTGATGGAGCAGACGACTGTGTTGGGGGCGCTCAGAGCGCAGTTGTAGGCATTACAGGTGCAACAACTAGGAATGATGACACCACACCTTCTAGAAGGTGCATCCGAAGCAGAGCAGATGTTGTGCGCCCACACAACGAACACGTTGATATTACCAGAAGGTGCAGTCTTAGCAGAAGCTGAAGGTAACATGAAGGGTTGGGGGTTGAATTTTTCCACCCTTCCTAGAGAAACCATATACCAGCTATAGGATGGGGTAACTGCCAAGCTTCGCACCAGGGAGGGTCGTGCCCTCCAAGACTTGAGTAAGCAGTAGTTAAATTTAGAATAGCTCAGCCTGCAGCGCGAAAACCTGGTCATACAAAACCAGGGATTAGAAAAGGTTGTGGAGGAGGCCTATAGCAGCATACCAGAGTTGGACGTGCTAGCAACACTCCCTACCGTGAAAAAGATTCACTAATTAGCAGCTAGAGCCCGCAAGACCTAGGAGGAGGCCGCAAAGGTTCAGTGGGAGTTGAACTTGCAGATCACGGAGCTATGACTAAAGACACAACCCTCTACATCCCCGGAAGTCAGAGAGCAGCGCCACCACGCCATTCAATCGGGGTTGGAAGTGATAGAGCAAGTTGTACAAGACTGCACGAGATTGTTGGATAAGTCCCTCTTCACGCTCACTTCACTGCAGGATGACCCAACACTACAGCAGTTAGAGACTGAAGTGCAGAAGTTGCAGCAAGCCTATGACAATCTCTGGGGGAGCACGCAAACGATCGCCGTTACTCAGCGATTGGGCAGGATGAGGGAAGGCTAGGCTCTGAAGGAACAGGTGGACACCGCATGCCAGAAAGAAGCAGGGCTTAAAGCACACATCCAACCTTGGCTCGAGGAAGCGTTCACAGTCACCACCACGATCGAGGGGACACTAGCCCAGATGTAGGATACATATGTGCTCAGGCAACAAGGTGCCTATGCCAACGATGCATCAGAAGGTTGCACACAATTGATACAACGAACAGCAGAGGAATGTGTGGCAGCCATCAGTGAAGCACAAAAGTTGCAGATGGACTCAGAGCAAAGATCACTACACCAACCGAGTGACTCGGGATGAGTCACGTTGATTGTGTTGGGGGCCTGTTGGGCAACAAAGCCCCCATAGTGAGTTTTTGGGCTTAAAGCCCAAGTTTTGGTCCATGAGATGTAAAGATCCCACAAAATGTGGGCACGGAGTAGAAGAGTCTAAGGTAGTCCACCTTAAAATATGTAAATTTAATATAGAGTGTGTCGGCCTATCCATGGTCCGTGGACCATGGGATTGTATAAATAGAGTGAGGCTCTAAGGGTAGAAGGCAGTTTTGGAAGTCTTATGAAGTTCTTAGGCGATGAAACAGCTCTGAGTCTGTAAGTCCGAGTCTTGGGTTATAGTAGAGGGTAGAGGCTCTGTAGCTGAGTGTGCAGAGACCTAGTAGACTCCACAGTTGAGTGAGCAGACCCCTGCAGGTGAGTGTGCAGGCAAGAGTCGAGTCTATATTGGATCAAGCTTTAAAGATATTAATAATAAAGATCAAGTTGATGGTTATTTTGTGCATCTGATTTATAGATCTGCAATTGAATGTTATGTGTTGATGTTACTTGTTTCTTTATCTGTGTGCACTTATATGTATGTCTATGAGTAAAGATCGTCTAAGTAATTAACGAACAAACCTTAACTACGGAAGAATTGGGTAATTAACCTAGATCGCACTGCGGCTGAGGCTGCGTGGTTCCACAGAACACTAGAAACTGTCAATTACACATAATCCAGAGAGCATGAAGGCTGGATTGAGCACCAATCCCCCTCATCAAGACATCCCTAGGGTGCAGAAACCTAGTTCCAACAGCCTCCCATACTACTCGGGTGAGACCTCAGTCTGCGCTCCGCGGACTGTTGCCGAAGGGGCCAGTAGTACCAGGATTTGCTTGGCTAAACTCACTACTGAACCTGGGTCATGCCTCAAGTAGCCAATTCCCACTGATGCAGATACTTCCAGAGATGGAAAGAAGTGCACTAGAGAGGCTGAAATATTGATGCAAGATACTAGAGATAATGTGGGAGCACCCACATCATAGTGTAAGTAGAGGAGGTCACCATATCGGTACAATGGCTACATGGATCTAATGAGCGAGAGTGTAGAGGTTGAGTCATCTTCATTCAAGGAAGTAGTGCATTAACCAATATGGGTTTATGCCATGGTTGAGGAGTATGACTCCACTATCACAAACATTGTTTGGTAAGTGGTCCCAAGACTAACAGACAAGTCAATAGTGAGTTTCATATGGCTTTACAAGGTAAAGCAAGCAATGGATGGGAGTGTTGAGAAACACAAGGCCAGATTTGTGGCTAGATGGTTCTCTTAGGTGGAGGGAATTGATTATGATGAGAACTTTGCTCTAGTAGCAAGGTACTCTTCAATAAGATCTATTTTAGCACTTTCAACGTAGATGGGATGGAAGATACATCATATGGATGTGAAGACATCATACCTCAACGGTATGACTGAGGAAGAGGTGTATATTCAATAGCTGGAAGGATTTGTGACGTTCAATAGAGAGTCACATGTGTGCATACTTAAGTGAGAATTGTATGGACCAAAACAAGCACCTCATGCTTGGTACACTAGGATTGACAACTATTTCACCGAGTTGGGCTTCACCAAAAGTGAAGTAGATGAAAACCTTTACCATGTTATGGTTGAAGGTAAATTTTTGATTATCGTATTATATTTCAATGATTTGATTCTAACAATTGATAAGAAACTGATAAAATCTTGCAAAGAGGATCTTGGAAGAGAATTAGATATGAAGGACCTTGGGCTCTATTGAAGCCTCGAAAATCATTGCGACAACGTGGGGGAAAACCACCCGGTCTGGAACTTGAAAGAAACTCCTTTTCCATTTGGTATAGTGGCTCCGACTGGGGATAATGGGACCAGTTTCCCAGAAAGAGTTGATTTGATAATGTTGATCGAATGATATAGGATGTAACGGGAAATGATTCAGCTAAGTATAATCTAATATAACTACTAAACACATGCATATATCTTAATCTAACATTATATAATTATAAATATACTCAGGAATAAAATAAGATATGTGATCTACAGTGATGTCTTACATCAATTGGTAATAAATACCATTCAACTGCCAAAAAGAAATGAAATTGTTTAACGATATTTGTTTTGGATAAATAGTTAGACAAAACAATTGAGAGAAATATATCGCATATAAAAATCGTTCATGTATTAAAAAAAAAATAAGAGCTAACATCATATAGAAGTGCAATAATGAAAAACTATAATTTTGCCTTTCATACATAAAACAATTGAAAGAAGAAGTATTTCTTAATACATAAATAAAACATAATCATACGATAAAAGTACCATATATGATAAGTCTTGCTTATGTGCTTCAACAATATTGACCCAATTTCATTCCATCCAACACATTCTAAGAGTACAAAAGTGAATTTCAATAGAGCATGCTAGATGTTTAAATAAAAATATATTCTGTTCCATTCATTTCATCAAAACCTCCTCAAAGGTACAAAAGCATAATGTCTTGAAAAGTGTTTTTGATAAAATTTCTAGACCCTTCTCTAAATGCATGAGAGGGGTTTAAATACTAAAATATATGTCTCAAAATAGATTATTACAAAAAATAGTTGAGGAGGTTTCAAACAACCTTCCTCAGAATGAGAAAAAATAAAACTAAAACTAAAATAAATTAATGACTAGCTCTTTTGAACTTGATCTCTAAGATCGCAAATATCAATCATTGGTTTGAGCTGAGGTGGTTGGCTGATTGTAGATTATAACTGCCCAACAAATATGACATTTTTCAATGCTGGAACCATCTTTTGTGTAGAGGTTGTTAAACACCTCAGATTCATCCACTAGTTATGTGGTTTTACTAGAAACTATTAGTATGTCCCCCAATTCAGACTAGTTAGTTGTTTAATAACCTCTTCCTTTTCCTGCGCTCTTTGTTTCCATTGCTACTCTAGTTTCTTGACATTTGGTAGAAACCATAGTACACACTCTTTGACAAGATTGGCACCATGAAGGTTTTCATTCATGGCCTCTATTATGCTGCTTGTTGCTCCTTTAGCTATCGTTGTTTCCCTTTCTTCCAATTTCAATCAAGAATCCCAATCCGTAAACAAAATATCTTTGTGAGACTCCTCCAGCTTTGGTAGGTCAGCCTTTCTTCCATCCTCTAATACTTTCCAGGTGATAAATTCAAAAACCCTTTTGTGGATTTCTTTGTACTTGATCCTCATATCAAATATTTGGTTCATCAATTTATCACTAGTTTTGTAGTAAGGATTTATTTGCGAAATCTTTTGGCAGAATACTTCCTCTTGTTGCATTAATAGGAAATTGAGGCTGACTACTTCTTTAATGAATTTGTCAATTTGTGGGTTCCCTTTGAATTTTTCTATCATGGCTTGTATTTGCAAATCCTTTTCTGCTAAGCGATCCTGGTGTTACATCCTCATCTACTTGAATTCTCTTTGAAATTGGGCTACCAGTAATTATGCTTGCTGATTAGTTTTTTCTTAAGCTAATTGTTGTTCTAGCAGCAAAAGTTTTTGTTATTTTTCCTTCAACAACATTCAGACTTCAGTCACCTTGTATATGGTGGTTTTGGCGTAAGATCTTGTGAAATGCGACATCTTTGTGAGATTCTCTGATGGGTTGATAAGCGTGTCCTTCCACACAATATCCATTGGTTCATTTTCTGAAGTCGTAACAACAATGGTGTCCAGTTTCCTTTTCTTCCTTTATCTTTTCACTACAGCCTTATGGGTAGGACTGTAGAATATATCCAATGGAGGTATTTCCTCAATTCTTAAGACAATTTTGGAAGTAGGAATAGCAAGAATAAGCTCAATGTCCTAGGTACCTGTAGCTCCTTCCCCTATTTTTTCTAGATATTCTTTATGCTGGGTTTGCTTGGGAGTTTGTAGTTCATATGTTTGCTCAAGATTTGTGTCTGTATGGAGCTTTTTATTGAATTGCTGCCATTCCTATTCCAGGTCAATTATTGGATATTTTCCTAACTGAATTGAAGTAGAAGCAACCTCTGCCTTTTTCTTTACCAAGGCCTGCTCAATCGTCTCCTCTGTACTTCCAACTGTGTCTTTATCAGATTCGTTATTTATGTTTCCTCCCCAATTTTGAGATTGTCGCTCCGAGTGATCTGACTCATGATTTGACTTCTCTTGTGTTTCTTCTTCAAAATTTTCTTTAGAACTTCCCTCCAAGCTTATGCTAGGAGTTTGCTCTCTTATTGGTTCAATCTATAGTACGTCTAATGGGACCTTTAACAGTCTCTTATTTTTGTACAAATGGAAAGCATTAATATCTTTCGAGGTCAATAGTAGTGATGCCATATGTAGAACTTGTGAAAATGTTTTTGCTTGTAGGAAGGGGTCATCAAAGGAATCCTCTTCATGGATGAATTGTTTGACTTTTACAATATTATTAAATTCCTTAATAGTGCCATTTGGGTCGTATTGCCTTCCTGGAACTGTAGTCAATTTCAAATACATAATAATCTCTACTTCCTTTAATGCATGCCCATAATTGTGTAGTGAAAAAGCACCACATTGTAATGGGAAGGTTGTCCAAATGGATTTCTTCTGCTCTTTCAGTCCTCTGGTTAAGCCACCTTCCCCTGCATTCTGGTAGGCTATTTCTCTGGCCAAAAGTTTGTCGAGGACATAATATGGGAGGACATGTGAAGAAGAAATGCTCCCAAAAACTCTAATGTAGGTGAATGTCTCTTCCCAAAACCATCTGGCTACTGGAAAGATATCTACTTCGACCTCTTGAGAAAACCTAGGGGTTGTTTTATCAAAAACTACTTTATGAATAGGAAGCATAACACCTTGATAGATTTTATAAAAATGGGGGTGGAATTGGGATTCCCACAAAATTTTATGGTATATATGGATGGGAAGTGGGTTCTGTACAGTCCATTTCCATCCCATATTCGGAAACTGAGAACTAAAACAAATTCCATCCATAACAAAAGCACTTATAAATAAAGGGAAAAAAATCCTTAAAGAATGACTTATTTTCCTTCTATATTCCACGATGATCTTTGCCAAATTGTCTGATAAAATTTGAGCCCAGTTCATAATTGTTGCATTAACTACTGCATCTATTAACAGAGCCATTCTATGGAAAATTTGGTGCTATCGGGTCTACCAAATAACCTACATATCATTGTTGTTGTGAAACTATGAGGGGGAGAAATGGATGCCATTGAGAACATACCAGTTTTATCTTGTTTGAGTTTGCCTCCACTTGATCTCTAGTTCTGCGTAACGTCTGGTGGGTCCTCTTTTTCTTTGGTGAATTGCTCAAGGAACTGTTTTTTGTAGAGATTGTGAGGCTCTGGTAACTGGTACATTAGTCATAAGTTGTCTGGTGAGAAAGACCCCACGACATGTTGCCTTTTATTCTTGAAGGTTATATCTCACATGTCTACCTCATCAATTACCCAGTTGACCATATCCGTGTATGGTATTATCTTTTGTCTCACACCTATTCGGTGAAAGAATGAGCATGTTGTTTCAAAATAGGAGGCGCCATATGATTCCTGAGCATCAGCCGTGGCCTTTGTTACCAGTGGCATGGGCTACTCTTCTTCTAACAAGTTATACATGGCCTCCCATGTTGTGGTTCCTCCGTCCTTGCTGCATGTGGTATCAGAGAAAAGCAGTACCATGTCTGATTTCTCAGATGCAGTCGCCTTTCCCTTCTTCACCATTCTTTCTAACGATGTTTTTTGTAGAGGTTTCCTGAAATGGAGCAAATAGAAGTTATCAGATAAACACAAGAGAGAATGACAGTGAGAATTAAATGATACAATTAACCTCAAAAGGTGACAAGAAAGGAGATTTTATTCAAAACACAGATGAAAAGATATCATATCATGTCGAGCCACTCTTAACATAAATTCCATTAAACTTATTAACTACCCACTAAGATCTCTTATCATTGCATTTATTACTAATTAAACTACCGCATCACAAACGGGAAGGAAAAAATTTAAGGTAACGAGTTTAAATTGCGAAAATGTTGATTTTGTGATTGTGATAAGATTATCACAATATCGCAAATTGCACTATCGCATTTTCGGTTGTGCATTTTTCTAGAGTTGTTTAGAATTCTGCAGGATGTGAGACAAGCGGCATATTCTTTATCATTTAGAGTGTACTTTTCCTAAATGAATAATTACTTCATAAAGTGCTTTTTACTAAGTGTCGAACTTAACTTATAGTTTATAATATTTGTTTTTTATCAGGTCCGGGTTCTATCACACTTCGCAAACTCTTGCATCTCATAAGATTGTATTTTAAGTAAAGTGTCGCGACACAATAAGTATTGACTCTCTCTAACGCAATATTGCATTTTGCATATTACAACATGCTTTGTGAGTTGTGTCCTTTGTTAAAGCCAATATGTGATTACAATAAGCGCTTCTTTTTACAATGAATACCTTAAGTCTTAGCTTTGAATGAAAAGTATAATAATATCCTAAGTTAGAGGCGGTGATCCCTTCCATCGCAATTCGTGGATTTTGGTTGTTAATTAACCTTTGACACACTTGGTCCAACGATATGCGAAAAAGAAAGAATTGCTAGTCTTAAAGGGATTTGACTTGATATCTTGATTTATTTCTAAAAATTAAAAGAAAGTTCCTAAGTGCTAATTTTTCCTTGGAGGGTTTTTTAATAAAGGGTCCCCATTAGTTAATAGAATATTAACTATTAAATCAATAAATGGGGGGGTTGTTGAATAACACAACAATTGGCAATTCGCTAGAAGAACCAATTATCTCTGATAGTTTTTTGAAATTTCTAAAACTTGAAAAATAAAGGTAGTTCATAAAATAGGAAATACAAGAAATATAATATAAGTAACATTTCTTTGAATAAGAAAACAAAATCCACCTAATTATCATCCATTTGATTATCCTCTTCAAAATGAAAATTCCTTTGTCTACATCAGTATTTACTTGGTTTTAAAGATAAAGCAAGGGGCTCTTGCAGATTAGCTTTTAGATGTACTCATTTGTCACAGGTAGAGCCTCTGCTTCCAGTAGGTGTCCATAGCCTCGACAGGGTTACATTTTAACCAACAATGATTCAGTATCCCATCTAGATAAGAGTGCAATTTTTAGAGATAAATTCAGATTCATATACTTACTCTTTTTTCTTTCTTTTCTAAACAGTTTATTTTTTCTTTTTAAAAATTTTCATTTTTTTCTACTTAAAGGTCATTGTCTTGGTTTGGTGGCAAAATTTGACAATGCCATTTGATGGTTGTAACTCAATTGAACAAGCTTGCTCATGATGAGACCCCTTGTCTTTTAATTAAAATAATCTCAAGCCATTAACCTATTTTGATATGCAGTATTGTTAATGTCAGTTTATTACTTCCCTATGAACATGGTAAGTCGGCTCTTGATGAGACCTCTTATCCTTTAAGTTTAAGTATATTTTAGAATTACAATCTAAAAAGAGAAACATTTACTAGATGGGGAGAATCATTTACTCCTTAAAAGTTTCTGGATGACAATTATAGAGTTGAAGATTCTTATTTGCAGAAAGTCTTTGCTTTGTTAAAGATACTTTTCTTGACTGATGGTAGAACAAAGGTTTCTTTATAAAGTTGAGGTTTTGCAAAGGACAAATCATTTTGGTGGAAAACAAACAAGTTTTAGAGAAATATAACTTAGCTTATGTCTCAAATGTGAAAATTATCTTCTCAACAATCTCTACTTATACAAGCAAAAGGTCAAAATATAAAAGAGATTATTATTGAAAGGCCAAAAGTAAATCATATTTAACTTTTATTTTCATAGAAAAAGTAAAGGCAACAGTGTAGTGGGATAGAAGAGGTTATCTTCCATGAAAAATATTTCTTCAAAATCTGCCCATTAACGGGTAGAGAATCCATCTTGCTTGATAAATCTTGCATTAAAAAGGTTGATGTGCAGATTTGTTCCACAATCTGAAATGGGCCAAGCCACATTCTTTGGAATTTGGTATGCTTAACATTTTCCTCGTGTGCTTTATCCCACTTCAATACAAGGTCTCTGAGCTAAAAGGATTTAGGACTTACAGAATTTGCATCAAATGAAGATTTAACTAATTGTTGATGATGTGCATGTATTATTTTGGCTTTGCCTCTTTCTTCTTCGAGCTTGAGAATTTTCAATTGTCTTAATTGAATAGAAGAGCAAGGAGTTTCTTCAATAAACTGAACCAGGGCTAGAGAGGGAATTTCTACATTTCTAGGGAGAACAACCTCTTTCCCATAGACCAAATTAAAAGGAGAAGTTCCTACTGAGGCCTTCTTTGTTATTCAATCTGCCCATAGAGAAAATGTTAAAGATTTGTGATATTTTTTCTGACTTTGATCAACAATTCGTTGATTATCCTTATGAGATTTTTATTTGTAGATTCAACTAAACCATTTCCATGAGGATAATAGTTAAAATAATATTTAAGTTTAAAACACATTTTAAGAGAAAATCCTGTCATAGCATTTCCTGTGAAATAAGATGCATTGTCAAACATGAGGGCAGTTCATAGACCAAATATGGTAATAATAAACTAGTCAATAAATTCAATGATTTTTTCAAAATTGGCTACCTTAAGTGGAATTTATTCCACCCATTTTGTGAAGTAATCAGTTGTTGTAAGGATATATCTATGTTGTTTTGAAGAGTGAGGAGTGATCTCACCTATTATGTCCAGTCCCCATTGTTCAAATGGTTGTTCAATGTTGACTGGCTCCAATGGTAATGTGGGTTTCCTTTGCCTTCCAACAGTTTTTTGACAAATTTTACATTTCATTACATATTCATGTGCATCTTTGAATAAGGTTGGCCAATAATAGCCAACATGTAGAATTGTATGTGATGTTGTGTCTCCTCCAAAATGTCCACTAGTTGGTCCATCATGGAGTTCTTGCAAAACCTTTTCTGCCTCAAATTTTTCAAGGCATCAAAGTAAAACAGAATCATAATTCTTCCTAAAGAAAATATTTTCATATTTCTTATCTTTTATCCTCAAAGCCCTTTTCTTTTGTGACTGAGTCACATAGGGGCATATCCATTTTTCAAGTAAAAGATGATATCAACATATTTAGATTCAGTATCGTTGAGGCATACCTCACACATTTTTATATCATCAACTGAATCTTGTAGTGATGGTAAGTTGGATGCTCTTGCTAGCATTCTGCAAAAACCTTGACCTTTAACAATTTTAGCTGGTCTGATCTCAATGTCATATTCTTGCAATTTTGTTACCCAATTCTCTCTTTTCTCACCTAGTTCTCTTTGCATAAGTAAATTACTCACTGCTAAGAATGGGACTACTACCTTTGTGTGAGTTTCGAGAAGGGTCTGAAATGTTTTATTGATTTGAAAATAGCAAAAGCTTGTTTTTCAACATCTGAATAATTCAATTCAGCACCCTGCAAATTAGAGCTAAAAAAAGAAATTGGTGCTTCGATTTTGTCATCATTGACCTGTGTCAATATAGCTGCATATGATGTCGCGGAAGAAAAGGTACATAAAATGAAATGATTAGAAAAATTTGGAGTGCTAAAGAGGGATCATTTATGATTGCTTGTTTAATCAAATTAAAAGCTTCATCCTTGGTATGTCCGCATTTAAAAACTTATTTTTTCTTAATCATAGATTGGAGGGGTAAAAAAATTCGTGAAAACTCATGGACAAATATTTTGACAAAATTTATCTGACCTAGGAAAGATTGCATGGATTTTTTATTATGAGGCAAAGAGATTTCATAAATTTCTCTTATCCTATCAGGATCAATGTGAATTCCTTCTTTAGATACAATAAATCCAAGGAGTTTTCCTTCACTCAAAGCAAAGAAAGATTTCTTGGGATTAAGAGAAATTCCATATCTCTAACAATGCTCAAAGATTTGTTTTAAATCATTTAAATGATTCTTGTGCTTTTTTTAATACAAATTTATGTCATCTAAATAAATTACCATTGATTTATTTACCAAACCTTTGAAAGCTATTTTTATGGCTCTCTGAAATGTTGCACCATCATTGATTAACCCAAATGGCATCTCTTGGTAGGCATAGGTTCCCCATTTGTTTTGAAATGTTGTCTTTAGCCGATCATCTGGGTGTACGAGAATCTCATTATAACTTGAAAATCCATCCAGAAAAGACATCATTTTTTAGCCTTTAACTAATTGTAGTATCTATTCCATAGGAGGTAATCGAAAGTTGTCCTTCTCACAATATTTGTTGAGATTACAAAAGTCTATACATATTCGAATATCACAATTCTTTTTCCTGACTAGAACAAGGTTAGAAACCCACCTTGAATGCTTGACGGGAAAAATTATTTTGGCTTTTAGAAGCTTATTCAATTTAGATTTGATTTGATTTTATAAATTCAGATGAATCTTTCTCAACTTCTGTTGTACAGGATTTTCATCGGATATCATGGGAATGGTATGTTGAATGATGGAAGTATCATAAGTCTTAAGATCTTCATAGTTCCAAAGAAAAACATTTTTATATTTCTTTAACAAATGAAAAAAAAATCTAGTCTTTCATCAGGTGTAAGACCAAGTCCTAGATTAATATTTTGAGGTTTAAGGTCAGTTCCAAGATTAACTAATTCAAACCTCAAAGTTGAACTCTGAAGTTTTGAGTTAGTAGGTTTTTTGAATCTATCCTTAAGATCATATAAATCTTACAACTTAACCACAGATTTAGGTATGGAATTTGCAGTTGTTTCTTGCTTAAGCTGGTTGTCATGTTGATCTTCATATATTATGTGGTCATCATAAGAGCCTTCATATGTTAGAAAATTTATGATATCAAGGCCGATGGATTTGAACAGCCCTTGAACTAATGCTTCATATTCAGTAGTGTTATTTGTGCATTCGAATTCAAGTCTGCATGCTAACATAGTTTTTCCCCTTCAGGGCTAACCAATATGCAACCTACTCCAGCTCCATTGTTAGATTTAGATCCATCAAAAAATAATTTCCAAAACAAAGACTCAACTATAGATTTATCTGCAAAATTTATACACTTAGAAGAATCTGTTTGAGAATAATTTTCAACTTGCAATATAATAGAATTTTCCAAGAAGGGTGAAGTATTTGCATTGAAATTGCCTAGAAATGATTCAACTGAGTAATTTCCAATGATATTGTTGTTGTATGCTATGGGCTCATTTTCTCCATCTAATTCTGTAATGATATAATTTTGATGTTTCTCATAGTCAACCATTATGTGATTCGGCTTACCGTTATAAGGAAGCCACATATGGGACCAATTGGTTGCAAAATAGCCATCAAGCTTTTCTGACCAGTCTCTACTAAGGATCAAGCTGTAGACTTCTGGGATATCGGCCACAAGAATGTCAATCACTTGACATACTTTCGGGTTTGATGAGAGTCTAATAGTGACTTGATTGAGTTCTCCTATAACTTCAAATTGAGATCAATCTAACTGCATGATGTGAACAACAGATTTTTGGGGTTCCACATTCAATTTTGCACAAACTCTTTTTGGTAGAATGTTGGATGAAGCTCCAAAACAACCAAATAATTGTGAAAATTATTATTGAAAACTTCAAAAGTCAAAAGAAATGGAGGTGTATGGGATTTGGATCTTCCACCTATTAGAGAAATATCAGTTGAACTGATTTTGTCTAATAAGGTAGTAGGAGGCCTTCCCATTTCTTGAGCAGCCTATGAGATTATAGCAGCGAGAATAGGAGAAGTAGGGACTGCTTTTAGTTCTTTGAGCAATAGCTTATGTTGATGTTTTAACTTTCTAAGCTCATGGAAGGTAATATTAGCTCTAGGCTTTTTCATATCTTGAACGATGTTGTATTCCATTTCATCAGATACTAGCAGAGTTTTAGCTGAAGGTGAAGAATTTGATTGAGGAGGAGTCGTTTGAGTGGATTTGGGGGAATATTTCTTACCCATTTCTTTATCTTTGGGAGCTGGAGTTGATGCTTTATGTTTTTTATTTTTTGTGGAAAATCAACAGTGCTCCTACTCCTGGTTGTGACAGGTAATGCTTCTTGTGATTCTTCATTAGGGAGAATGAAATCCCATATTCCTTGTAATTCAACCACTTCTTCATCATCAGTTTGTTCTTCATATATTGAGATTTCCTCTTCCTCCACATCCGATTCAACATTTGATAGTTTATTTGGAGGTTTAGGATCAAAGGAAGGATTTCGTTTATAAGGTCTATAAGTTTTCCTTGAAGAAGTCTCAGCTACCTATTTTTTAATGTTGACCATTTCATTGGACATGGTTTTAAGGAACTTTTGTAGACCTTCAAGGTCAAAAGGATCTTTAGGTTCTTTTTTCTTGGATTCATCCTTGAAATTTACCTCATTGGATTTTCGTTCTTCTAATGCATTCTTCTTATCTAAAGCTAAAATGCATTTTTTTACAGCTATGGCATTGTTCGTGTTTTCTGCCAAAGTAGGTTTGGCAGCCCTATTGACAAAAATAGTTGCGTTTGAGGGAAGAGCAGAAATGTACCATTCATTTTGAACTCCATCACTGGGTTTGGATGTCATTTGGATCTTGTTTAATAACTTATTGAAACTTGAATTGAAGTCCTTAATTGGTTCTCTAGGTTCAACTTTCAAGTTGGAGAGATCATTGAGAAGAGTAGTTGTCGATCGGTCATCTCCAAACTTGGTTAGGAACTGCTCTTGAAAGGAATCCCAACTATTAATGGAACCAAATGGTAATGAAAAATACCATGATCCTGATGATCCTTGTAAGGCATAAGGGAATAATCTTACAGCTTCATCTTATTCTACAACTACATTTAGATTTATGGACAACATGAAGTTATTTATGTGTTCTTCAGTAGGTATACCATCATCTGGGTTGAATTCTGGAAACCATTTCATTGGATGCACAGGGAGTGGATGTAATGGTCCTTCCATTCGAATAGCTCCTGGATTTTTCCATGGTCTTTGAGCCATGGTGGGTATATGTGTAGAGGAATATCTTCCGATAGTTGAAGGTGATTGAGTAGAGGAGGCTTATGTTCCAATACTAGTGTAAATCACGATCTGGAGTTGTGAGGTGGATGATTGATTTTGTGATGAAGAGGATGGAGTGAATGAGGGTGTTTCAGGTGATGATGAGAGAATATCACTATGAGCTTTAGATTGTGTTTTCTTAGCTTTCCTTCTAGGGTGAGGTAGAGGAAATTCAAATGGGGGAATCCCAAATTTTTCGCTTTGCGACCTAGTTAACCTTTGAGAGGAAGGGAACTGAGAAGAAACACTAGCTTGGGATAATTCAAATTCTTCTTGAGATAGAGAAATCCCTTGCAGTTTATGGATTAAAGACTGAACTTTAGGAGTTTTTGTAGAAGAAGATTGATCTAATTTATTTGGGAAAATAGTAGTGGATTCTAAGGATTTCTTTACAACTTCATGCCTAGGATTTTGGGATTTGGAATGTGACCGATAAGTTGGAGGTGATGGTGAGGGAGTTTTACTCTTAGAATGGCTTTCTGATTTATATTTGCTTTCCATTCATAGTTAGGCCCTCCTTTTAATGTAAAAATGTTGAAGCCTCGAAAATCGCTGCGACAACATGGGGGAAAACCACTTGGTCTGGACCTTGAAAGCAGCTCCTTTTCCTTTTGGTATATTGGCCCTAACTGGGGATAATGGGACCAGTTTCCCAAAAAAGGTTGATTTGATAATGTTTATGTGATGATATAGGATGTAATGGGAAATGATTCAACTAATTATAATATAATCTAACTACTAAACACATGCATATATCTTAATCTAACATTATCTAATTATAAATATACCTAGGAATAAAATAAGATATGCGATCTACAATGATGTCTTACAACAATTGGTAATAAAGATCATTCAACTGCCAAAAGAAATGAAATCATTTAACGATAATTGTTTTGGATAAATAGTTAGACAAAACAATTGAGAGAAATATATCGCATATAAAAATCATTCATGTATTCAAAACAAAATCAGAGCTAACATCATACAAAAGTGCAATAATGCAAAACTATAATTCCGACTTTCATACATAAAAAAATTGAAAGAAGAAGTATTTCTTAATACATAAATAAAACATAATCATACAATAAAAGTACCATATATGATAAGTCCTGCTCATGTGTTTCAACAATATTGACCCAATTTCATTCAATCCAACACATTCTAAGAGTACAAAAGTGCATTTTAGTAGAGAATGCTAGATATTTAAAGAAAAATAGATCATGTTCCATTCATTTCATCAAAACCTCCTCAAAAGTATAGAAGTGTAATGTCTTGAAAAGTGTTTTTGATAAAATTTCTGGACCCTTCTCTAAATGCATGAGAGGGGTTTAAATACTAAAATATATGTCTAAAAATAGATTGTTACAAAAATAGTTGAGGAGGTTTCAAACAACCTTCCTCAGAATGAGAAAAAACAAAACTAAAAGTAAAATAACTTATGATTAACTCTTTTTAACTTGATCTCTAAGGTTGCAAATATCAATCATTGGCTTGAAATGAGGTGATTAGCTGATTGTGGATTTTCACTGCCCAACAAATATGGCATCTGTTAATGTTGGCACCATCTTTTGTGTAGAGGTTGTTAAACACCTCAGAGTCATCCATTGGTTGTGTGGTTTTACTAGAAACTATTAGTATGTCCCCCAATTTAGGTTGGTTAGTTGTTTAATAGCCTCTTCCTTTTCCTGTGTTGTTTGTTTCCCTTGCTACTCTAGTTACGTGACATATGGTAGAAACCTTCATACACTCTCTTTGACAATATTAGCACCATGAAGTTTTTCATTTAGGCCCCTATTATGCTGCTTGCTACTCCTTCTACTATCGTTGTTACCCTTTGTGCCTGTTTCAACTGAGAATCTCAATCCATAAACATAATATCTTTGTGAGACTCCTCCAGCTTTGGTAGGTCAGCCTTTCTTCCATCCTCTGATTCTTGCCAAGTGATAAATTCAAAAACCCTTTTGTGGATTTCTTCATACTCAAGCCTCATATCAAATATTTGGTTCATCAATTTATCATTGGCTTCACAGTAAGGATTTATTTGCAAAATATTTTGGCAGAATACTTCCTTGTATTCCATTAATAGGGAATTGAGGCTAACTGCTTCTTTAATGAATTCGTCAATCTGCAGGTTGTATTTGAATTTTTTTATCATGGCTTATATTTTCGAATCCTTTTCTGCTAAGCTAACCTAGTGTTTCATCCTCATTTGCTCGAATTCTCTTTGAAGTTGGGATACCTGTAATTTTTCTTGCTGATTAGTTTTTTCTTAGGTTAATTGTTGTTCTAGCAACAAAATTTTCTGTTCTTTTTGCTTCAACAACATTTGGACTTCAGTTGCCTTGTCGATGGTGGTTGTGGCATAAGCTCCTGTGAACTATGACAGCTTTGTGAGAATCTCTAATGCATCGATAGGCATGTCCTTCTACACATCGTAACAGCAGTTCTATCGAGTTTCCTTTTCTTCCTTTGTATTTTTACTACAACCTTATGGGTAGGACTGTAGAATATATCTAATGCAGGTATTTCCTCAATTCTTAAGACAATTTCGAAAGTAGGAATAGCAGGAATAACCTCAACGACCTGGGTACCTATAGCTCCTTCCCATGTTGTTTCTGGATTTGCTTTATGCTGGGTTTGCTTGGGAGTTTGTAGTTCATATGTTTGCTCAAGATTTGTGTATGTATGGATCTTTTTATTGAACTTCTCTCATTCTTGTTCCATGTCAATGATCGGAGCTTTTCCTGACTGAGTTGAAATAGAAGCAACCTCTACCTTTTTCTTTGCTAAGGCCTACTCAGTTGTCTCCTCTGTACTTCCAGCTGTGTCTTTCTCAGATTCTTTATTTGTGTTTCCTCCCCCATTTTAAGATTGTCACTCTGAGTTCTCTGACTCATGAGTTGGCTTCTCTTGGGTTTCTTCTTTACAATTTTCTTTGGAACTTCCCTCCAAGCTTACACTAGGAGTTGGCTCTCTTATTGGTTCAATTTGCAGTAGGTCCAATGGAACCTTTGACAGTCTCTTATTTCTGTACACATGGAAAGAATTAATATCATCCAGGATCAACAGTAGTGATTCCATATGTAGAACTTGTGAAAATGTTTTTGTTTGTATGAAGAGGCCATCGAAGGCATCCTCTTCATGGATGAATTGTTTGACTTTTACCATAATAGTAAATTCCTTAACAGTTCCATTTGGGGAGTACTGCCTTCCTGGAACTTTAGCCAATTTCAGAGACATAATAATGTCTTCTTCCTTTAATGCATGTCCATAATCGTGTAGTGAAAAGAACCACATTGTAATGGGAAGGTTGACCAAATGGATTTTTGCTACTCTTTCAGTCCTCTGGTTAAGCCGCCTTCCCCAGCAGTCTAGTAGGCTATTTCTCTAGCCAAAAGTTTGTCGGGGACATAATATGGGAGGACATGTGGAGAAGCAATGCCTCCAAAAACTCTAATGTAGGTGAATGTCTCTTCCCCAAACCATCTAGCTACTGACATGATATCTACTTCGGCCTCTTGAGAAAACCTAGGGGTTGTTTTATCAAAAACTACTTTATGAATAGGAAGCATAACACCTTGACATAATTTTATAAAAATGGAGGTGGAATTGGGATTCACACAAAATTTTATGGTATATATAGATGGGAAGTGGGTTCTATATAGTCCATTTTCATCCCATATTCGGAAACTAAGAACTAAAACAAATCGCATCCATAAAAAAGCACTCATAAAGAAATGGGGAAAAATCCTTAAAGAATGAATTCTTTTCCTTCTATATTCGACAATGGTCTTTGCCAAATTGTCTGATAAAATTTGAGCCCAATTCATAATTGTTTCATTAACTACTGCATCAATTAACGAGAGTCATTCGATGGAAAATTTGGTGCTATTAGGTCTACTGAATACCTACATATCATTGTTATTGTGAAACTATGAGAGGGAGAAATGGATGCCATTGAGTACATACCAGTTTTATCTCGTTTGATTTTGCCTCCACTTGATCTCCAAGTCTGTGTAATGTCTGACAGGTCCTCGTTTTCTTTGGTGAATTACACAAGGAACTGTTTGTTGTAGAGCTTTTGAGGCTCTAGTAACTGGTACACTAGTCGTAAGTTGTCTAGTGAGAAAGACCCCATGACTTGTTGCCTTTTATTCTTGAAGGTTCCATTTGAGATGTCTACCTCATCAATTACCCATTTGACCATATCTAGGTATGGTATTATCTTTTGTCTCATAGCTATTTGGTGCAAGAATGAACATGTTGTTTTGAAATAGGAGGCATCATATGTCTCTTGAGCATCAGTCGCAGCCTTTGTTACCAGTGGCCTAGGCTACTCTTCTTCTAACAAGTTATACATGGTCTCCCATGTCATGGTTCCTCTATCCTTGCTACATGTGGTATCAGAGAAAAGCGGTACCATGTCTGATTTCTCAGATGTAATCATCTTTCCCTTCTTTGCCATTCTTTCTAACAATGTTTTCTGCGGAGGTTTCCTGAAATGGAGCAAATAGAAGTTATCGGATAAACACAAGCGAGAATGACAGTGAGAATTAAATGATATAGTTAACCTCAAAAGGTGACAAGAAAGGAGCTTTTATTCAAAACGTAGATGAAAAGATATTGTATCACGTCGAGCCACTCTTAACATAAATTCCATTAAACTTATTAACTGCCCACTAAGGTCTCTTATCATTTCCTTTATTACTCATTAAACTACCGCATCACAAATGGGAAGGAAAAACTTTAAGGTAGCGAGTTTAAACTGTGAAAATGCCGATTTTGTGATTGCGATAAGATTATCACAAATCGCACTATCGCGTTTTCGGTTGTGCATTTTTCCAGAGTTGTTTAGAATTCTGTAGGATGCGAGATAAGCGGCATATTCTTTATCATTTAGAGTGTACTTTTCCTAGATTAATAATTACTTCATAAAGTGATTTTTACTAAGTTTTGGACTTAACTTATGGTTTATAATATTTATTTTTTATCGGGTCTTGGCTCTATCGCACTTCTCAAATTCTTGCAGTTCATAAGATTGGATTTTAAGTAAAGTGTCACGATGCGATAAGTATTGACTCGCTCTACCGCAATATCGCATTTCGCATATTATGATATGCTTTGTGAGTTGCGTCCTTTTTGAAAGCCGATATGTGATTGCGATAAGAGCTTCTTTTTACAATGAACACCTTAAGTATTAGCTTTGAATGAAAATTCTAATAATATCTTAACTTAAAGGCAGTGATCCCTTCCATCGCAATTCATGAATTTTGGTTGTTAATTAGCCTTTGACACACTTGGTCCAGAGATATGCAAAAAAGCAAGAATTTCTAGTCTAAAAGGGATTTGACTTGATATCTTGATTTCTTTCTAAAAATTTAAAAGAAAGCGCTTAAGTGCTAAAAAAAATTTGGAGGGTTTTTTAATAAAGGTTCCCCATTAGTTAATAGAATATTAACTATTAAATCAATAAATGGGGGGTTTTTGAATAGAACAACAAGCTCATGCATTACTTGCTTGGAATGGAAGTATGGCAAGGAGATGGGGAATTGTATGTCGCTCAGGACAAGTATGCCAATGAGATACTGAAGAAGTTCCACGTGGAGAGCAACAAACCCATAGAGACTCCTCTAGCAGGTAATTAGAGGAAGTAAGATGCTTCTTTGGGTGAAGTAGTGGAGGCTACTATTTATAGACAGCTTGTGGGTTCACTTATGTATTTGGTGAACACACGACTGGACATGTGTTTTGCAGTTAACTAGCTTAGTCAAGCCATGGTTAAGACAACCAAACTCTATTGGAACGCAGCTAAACATGTGTTGAGATACCTCAAAGAGACCACTCAGTTTGGTCTTTGGTATAGACGGACAGAGGGAGTGAAGCTTCAAAGCTTCACAGATGTAGATTGGGCAGGGAGTCCATCCAACAGGAAGAGCACATCAGGGGGAATCTTCAGTATTTATTCAGAAATACTTTCTTGGTATAGAAGGAAGCAGGGATTAGTTGCATCAGTTCAAGAGAAGCAGAGTACATGGTTGCTATTCAAGTAGCTTGTGAGGCTATCTGGATGAGGAATATCCTTGTTGGGTTATTTGGTTAGCAAATGTATCCTACAATGGTTTAATATGAATCAGAGTTGTATCAAACTATTTGAGAATCCAATTTTTCATCGGTCCAAGCATATCAGCATCTGGTATCACCATCTACGAGATTTTGTAGAGGAGAATCATGTTGTTGGAGTACATTCCTATAGAGGAGCAAGATGCAGATATTTTGACAAAGGCATTGTCAAGATTCAAATTCAAGTTTCACAGAGGTGGGATCGAGGTAGAAGATAATCAATTTCTTGTTGAGAGGGAGTGTTGAAAATGTAATAAGAAAATACTAATTTAATTTTTTCCTTGAATTAAATTAGGAATAAAATTGTAATTCCACATTTCATGACAACTTGTAATAGTTAACTACGTTAATTTGACTTAGATGGCTCAGTTAATTCAAGTTGAGGGTCTAACTAGATTCATGTAGAGCGTCTCCTACAATTAGGAGTAGTAGTTAAGTTTATTTTGAGTTGTAACTAGTTAATTTAGTTTAACTTAGTTAAAGTCGCTTAAAATAGTTCGACCTAGTGCGGGAATTAATGAGAGGTCTAGTAGTGGGGTGCTTCTTGTATTTGTGGGGTGCTTCCTATAGTAGTGGGATTCTTCCTACAATAGTGGGGTTCTGCCTGAAGTACAGTGAGTTGATTCCTAAAGTGCAGTGTGGTGTTGCCTACAGTACAATGGGGTGCTGCCTGAAGTGCAGGGCTGCCTATAGTACAATGTGATGTTGCCTATAATCGAGTGTGGTGTTACCTGCAATGATCAACATATAAACTAAAGATTCATTGATAATTAACTCATGCATTTCATATTAGAGAAAGACCCATTTGAGATTATAGTTCAGGGACAGTGTACTATCAGTTGTAAAATCATCTAAATTAAACTGATGGTGCATGCAATCAAAAAAAGGCCTATGAGGATTACGTAATTCATAATTGAGGAATTTCCTAATTAAATAGAAGATAATTCCTTAAGGAACAGTGCAAGGAAATAGGGACTTGGGCAAGCAAGAATTTGGCCTGAGCTTGTCTAGGAAGCAGTGAGATAGACAGAGATAGTGGAGAGGTTGCTCAGGCTTAAGCAAAGCATTGCAATCTTATATTTTTTTATTAATGCAATATACATATAGTAGGGGTTTTTAGGTGTGGATTTCCCCAGGAAATCATTGTGTTATGTGTGATTGAATTCTCTCTCCTATATGCTTCATGATTTCATTGATAAATTATTTTCTCCACTAACGAGTAGAGTGGAATCAAGTCAATTGTTTTAGAATATTACAATTTGTAGTTTGAATCTACAAGGGATTTCTACATAAAAAACCCCTCCCCCTTGAATATCTTTCTAATGGATTCACTTGGTCTCTTTAAGGGTGAGATAAACAATTGTGTCTACATTGAGATTTAAAGAGCCTAACTTTAATTCACATGGTCCATGCTTAGACATTCACTTTCTCAAAAAATTCAAAACTACTAAGAGCTTTATCTCCAGTGCATAATGAGCACATTTAGCCCTCAAGTAAGACTAGACTTACGTTATATTTCAATGAAAAGGTCCCTCTTTCACAACTTAGAGTTTTCTCCCACTAGCTCTATATGACATAGATCATTGTATCCCTTGGGACCTTTCTATTTTCTAGATCTATTTCCTGGAGCCTAATATTAATTACCACTTTATATTATGATGCTATCTATACATGGGATTATAGGATAATTATTTTTTATCTTCAAAGATTCACTTGGGTCTCTCTAGATAATGATGGCTTATGAGGACCAATGATGTGTATCCCTCTTCTTGTGAGAGACCTTTTACCTTAATTGAAAACTAACTAGAGGCTAATTCCCCAAATTGAGATGTATCAAGTTAATTACCTCTTACTTTCAACCCTCTAATGAAAATAGGCAGAGGCCCCATGTAAAATTTCCTTGCTCACACAATATACCTACCAAGCATCACAAACCTAATGACTTCCATGGTGTCACACTCATCACACATTTCTTTGTAGCTTTGAATGTTAGAAGTGCTTCTCCAAAGAAACACATCTTGGCCATGGAAGCTCCTTGAGTAAGCCCCATGTTAACCCAAGAACACCTTATTAAGCTCTATATATTGAGTGATTACATTTCTATTGTTATATTGTTATGTAGGCTAGAACTCCTCATGGTCCCATTTTATTATAATTGTACCCTTTGTCTCCTATATATACACTAAGGAGACCTAGTCTTGGGATCATCAAATATTTTCTTGTACATTATGCTTTTTGTAAAAGGACCCCATTGAATAGAAATTTGATTATTGGTTTCCTACCATTTTAAGGTTCACAGCTCATAACATTTGGTATCAGACCTCATGGTCCTAAGGTTTTTCTACTTCAAACAAGTCATCATGGCATTTTTTCTATAGCTTTTATCTAGGAGGTTTTAGATGGTGAAACCTGGAGAAGATTGAGAATCCATCTTGTGAAATATTTGGTTCAATTTTCAAATCTTTGTTTGCTATATTTTGGAGATAATTCCCAAGGAAGTTATGGTTTTTAATGCTCCTAAAATATATCTCAAACATATCACTTTGGTATTTTCACTATCTTTTCTCCCAGTGAAGCTTCAAAACATGACACTTGGACCACATTAATGAGAAAGCATGATGAACACTTGGTTCAAGTTACAGATCTTGGTTCACTACATTTTCAAATATATTATCTAAGGAAGTTAAGGTTTCTATATGCTCTAGAAATCAATCTCAAACGAGCCAGTTTGGAATTTTTGCTATAACATTTTTTCTAGAAGGTTGTAGAAAGTGAAACTTAGATCTTATTAAGGATAAATCTCATGGAATATCTACTTTAAGTTTTAGAATTTGGTTGGATATTATTTCAAAGTTATACCTTATGGAATTTAGGGTTTTTGAACAATCATGAAATCAATTTTGAACAAGTCAACTTGGTATTTTTACTATACCTTCATCTTTGGGAATTTCCAGACTATGAAATCTTTAGGGATTTCAGGAGACATATAGTGGTACCTAAAGTACTAGTTTCAGAATTATATTTGAAGTATTGGACATCTGACACACTATAAAATTTTTCTTATGGGAAGAGGTGATAAAATCAACAAGTTTTATGAAAGTTACAATAACTTTCACTTGGCACATCAAATTCAATTCACACCTATGGAATTGAAAAAAATAAATATCAGAGTATTACAAAAAAATAATAATAATAAATAATAAATAAACAAAATTAGATCTATAAGGGCTCAAATCTTAGAGATATAGCAATAAAATTTCAACCATTATGATATTCTCCAAATCAATGTGCATAACTTGCCAGTGACCTAACTGTTCATTAGAATATCCCTTTTTTGTGACTAAAATTGTAATAAATAGGAGTGCTAGTATTATTTTCCAGCATGCTCCATAGAAAGCTACTACATCAATTAAATCTACTGAAGGATCATCCTTGACTCATGCCAAAACTGAAGACTTAGAATTAAGGCTATCTCAATTAGAGAAGAAAGTTAATGAAATGGATGTTAGTATGTTGAAAAAGGTGGATTTCTCATGTTCTCAAGAAAATATTAAAAGAAAAGTGAAAAAGAATATTAATGAAAATAAGGAAGGAATAGGAAAGAGGATGAATGAAAATAAGGAAGAAATAGAAAAGAAGATGAATGAGACTAAGAAATACAAAAATACATGATTGTTATGGAAAATCTTCTCATGGAGAAGCTTCCTAAAAGGGATGTGGAGATCCAAGGAAATCATGAACATATGGAGAAGAATGTTGTTGAGAATATTAATAGAACATTATGGATATATTAATATCATCACATTCTTTAGTCAATTGGTAAATCTTCGACAAAAACGTCTGGTTACAAACCATATTCAACAATTCCAAAATTTAAGTCTTAGATTAAAGAATATTTCAGAGGATAATTTGTTAGAACTATTTATGGGAACTTTAAAGGAAATCATACAACATGAGGTGTGTCTCTGTGAGCCTAAATCTATAGTTCATGCATTTATTTTGGCAAGGAAAATTGAAACTAAAAATATGGTCACTAGAAAATTGGCCACTAATAACTATAAAGAAAATCATGCTCCCTTTCCCAAACCGACAAGGTTGACTCCTCATAAAATGGATGAAAGAAGAGGAAAGGGACTATATTTAAAATATGACAACAAGTATAGTTAAGGGCATAAATATAGTGAGGAAATTATCCTACATAGACTATGAATATTAAGAAGATCAAGAAGTGGAAACTTCATAAGATCTAGAACTAGAAGATACTACTCCAACAATCTCTTGTCATGTATTGCCCAACATCAGTACTCCACAAAACCTTAATATAGAAGGATATATCAAAAAGGTAACAGTTTTGATTGATTTAGGTAGTACCCATAAATTCAATATTTACAAATTAGTAAAACTTCTTAATTGCTTTGTATTTCCAACACCGAAATTTCAAGTGATGATTACAAATGGAGGTACCATAAATTGCTCAGGAAAGTGCCATAATATTAAGCTAAATATAGGGGAAAATTTGTTGGTTATTCTCATGATTGCAATCCAAATGGATGGTGTTGATATTATATTAGGGGTCCAATGGTTACAATCATTGGGAACAATGACCCTTAATTTTCACTTTTCATAAGATTTTTATTAGAAGGAAAGGACGTTGACCTTAGAGGTATCCAAGGGAAACCTAGTAAAATGATAATCTCTAATAGAATGAAAAAAATGTTAAAAATGGGACACCAAGGTGTAATTTCATAATTTTGTTCATTAGATGTTCAAACATCTATATCCTCTGCTCCAGTGGATCTCCAAACATTTATCAACAATCATGCTAAAGTATTTGGAGAAATGCCCAAGGGTCTTCCACTTGTCCAAGATCATGACCATGTCATTCATTTGAACCTAGATTTGTACCACTTAACATTTTGACCTACATATATCCACATGCACAAAAGAGTGAGATTGATCGTATGGTTCAAGAAATATTACAGGTGGATATCATTCAACCTAGCCATAACACCTTCTCTTTAGTAGTAGCGATGGTTATCAAAAAACATTGTTCATGGTGTATGTGTCCGGCTTACAGAAATATCAACAAAATGAAATTCAAAGATAACTTACCTATTATTTTCATTGATTAGTTCTTAGATGAATTGTGTGGAGAAATTTTCTTTACTAAGTTGGATCTTCATTATGGATATCATCAAATCAAAATGAGGCAATAAGACATACCCAAAACAGCATTTAGAATGAATGAAGGCCATTATGAGTTTTTTTATTATGCCATTTGGACTTAAAAATTCACCTTCAACATTTCAAAGATTAATGAATTCCATTTTAAAACCCTTCCTTAGAAAATGTTTGCTAGTTTTTTTTTTATAACATACTAATATACGACAAATATTGGGAAGCAGTCCAATAAGGTCTTAACACTATTGGAAGTGTGACAACTATATGCAAATCCTTCCAAGTGTGCCTTTGGGATTCAAGAAGTAGAATATTTGGTTCATATTGTATCACATGATGGTGTCAAGGTGGATACTAACAAAATCAAAGCTATGAGGAAATGGACAATCCCTAATATATTGAATAAATTCAGAGGGTTATGAGGATTGAAAAGTTATTACCACAAGTTCGTCAAGGATTATGGTCAAATAGAAGCACCTCTAACAAAATTATTGAAGAATGAAGTATTTTATTAAACTAAAGAAGCAGCCAAAGCTTTTAAACAACTTAAAGAGGTTATTTGTTAAACTCCCATCTTGGTGATAGATGCCTTCACAAAAATATTCATTATGGAGTGTGATGCCTTGAGCCATGGCATTAGTGCAATTTTGATGCAAGAAGGAAGGCCCCTTGCCTTTAAAAGTAACGAACTTAAAGGAAAGAACTTACTTAGGCCCATCTATGAAATATAAATGTTGTCCATATTACATGCAATTAGGAAATGACATCCATACCTAATAAGAAGACGCTTCAAAGTAAAAATATATTATGATAGTCTAAAGTACTTCTTGGAGAAAATATTATCTTTAAAATAGCAACAAAAATGGGTCAAAAAGATGTTGGGTTATGACTGAGAAATTATCTACAAAAAGGGAAAATAAAATATTATGGCATATGCACTCTCAAAGAAAGAGGAAAACAAAAATGGTTTACTGTGTGCTATTTCCATTCCATAATATAACTAGGTGGAAGAAGCAAGGATATCATGGCAGTAAGATGGAAGATATGCATGATAATTCAATATCTACAAGAGGACCCCGATGCAGTAGAAAAAATTACATGGAAAAATGACTTGTTATGGTATCAATATCACTTATACTTTTGTAAAAATTATAAACTCAAATAGAACATCCTTTTGGAATTACATGCTTCCCCTATAGGAAGACATTCAGGGTTCCCGAAGGCATACCATAGGATCAAGAAAGAATTTTTTTTGGAAGGCCTTAAAGGAGATGTGAAAAATTTTATAGTGAAACGTGTAGTATGCCAACAAAATAAAGGAGAGACTATCAATACCACGGGACTCCTTCAACCATTATTCATATGAGACCAACATTGGGAAGAAGTTTCAATGGATTTTATTACAAGTTTACCCAAATATGAAGCAAAGTGCGTCATTATGGTAGTGGTAAATCAAATGGCAAAGTATGCCCACTTTTTCTCTCTTTTTCATCCTTTTAAAGAAAATATTGTGGCAGAAGCATTCATGGAAATTGTTAAAAAGCTGTATGGAATACCAAAGATTATTGTAATTAATAAAGATCCAATTTTCACCAAAAACTTTTGGACCGAATTAGTTTCTTGTTTGGGAACTCACTTGGCTCATATCTCATCTTACCATCCTCAATTTAATGGGGAAACTAAGATATTAAATAAATGTATAGAAGGATATCTACGCTGTTTTGCATCTAACAGATAGACACAATGTGTCAAATGGTTTCCCTTCTTAGAATGATGGCACAACACATCTTTCCATAATTCATAAAAAAAATCACCATTTATGACACATTATGGATATCATCCTCCATCCATCACATCACTCTTGAAAGGGACTATAAAGGCTCAAGCAATAGAGGACCACATAACACAAACAAAAGGTTCTCAAAATATTAAAAGAAAACTTAGTTCTGGCACAAAATGAGATGAAACAACAAGTAAATCAACATTGTAGTGAAAGGGAATTTGAAGTGGGGGATTGGATATTTGTGAGACTACAACAATATAATCAAATGTCCCTCAAGAAACAAAAGAAGGACAATAAGTTAGCTTTGAGGTATTATGGCTTAATCCAAACTTAAATAGAAATGTAACAAAATACAGATATAACCATAAATACAGAGATGTAGTAGAAATAACACTTAATATCAAAGAACTAAAATATGCTTACAAACAGAATGGAAATAAACTAGCTCAGGCAATGGTATCTTATCTCTGAGAAGAGATGTGGAGGCTACATGCCTCTAAACTGTATTTCAATGAGGATAAAAGGCCTATTTATTATTGAGAAACTATGGAAAACCTTAAACATCCAAAAACCTAACCCTAGGAGATGAAGTGCCAAAATTGTGGGCCCCATTTTGGTAAATTAGTATATACACTTCTCGGGGTTGTAACTTTGGCATATGATCTCTGTTTGATGCGTACAACACCTAGTTGAAAAGATCTATTTGAGGGCTACATATTTTGACTACATACATTAGTGAAAGGCATATGTTTTACAATTTTCCAAAAAAAACATCATTTAGGGCCTCAAAATGGCTCTGGAAGTTCAGGACCTGAAAAAGTGCCCAAAAGAGTAAGTTGTGTTACAATTAAGGAAACTGGAAAATTGAAAGAAACAATAGTGTGGGTCCAAGTGGAATAGGTGGGTGGCCACCAATATCCACCTGGATCAATCATCCCACATTAGGAAGCAATTGTCCCCATTACATTGAGTGTCTTCATGAGATGGGGAAACTTCTGCTGAATTTGGTCCCTGGTGAGCTACTTGCCTTTGGGCAGGAGTGGCTAGCTTTGACAACCCAATATAGTTGGGTATTCTATTGATGAGTGTTCTTGATCTGTCTGTCCATAATTCGATCAGTTTTGGCATGTTCCATGTAGTTTGGGTTTAACTCTATGGGTATGAGTTATTCTATAATGTCTGATGTGTCCAGTAATGGTGAAAAGTATGATCGAAAGTAGTCCACATTGAACACTGGGTGCAGGCCAAGGAATGGTGGAACACTGAGCTCGAAGGCATTGTCCCCTATAACCTTAGTGATGGTTTAAGGCCCATATTTGAGTGGTCGAAGCTTGCAGTGGGGCCCAACGAGGCGCTCCTTCTACAAATGTAACTAAACTTTGTCACCCACCTAGAACTTGTGTGGCACCTGATGTTGATCATGACACTACTTGTACTTAGCATTGGCTTTGTCCAATATGTCATGGACCTGCTGGCAGATGTGTTGGATGTGCTTAATGAAGTTACTAGCCTTGCCAGCTTCGGACTAGACATGGGTTGAAGGTAATTGAGTAGTTGCAAATGGTATGCCCATATCAATGGTACATAAAGGTTGGAATCCCAGCCCCACCTGAAAGGGGTTGTGGCTAGTTGAGCTATGGAGAGCTTTGTTGTAGCTATTCTGGACATAGGGGAGGCTTTTATCCCATGTGTGTGGATGCTTTGATTTGTACATTCTTATAATGTGTACGATCATCCTATTGAAGACCTTTGCTTGATCATCAATTTGGGGGTTGAAAGCCATGGACTTAGTGAGCTTCGTATCTAGCATCGACTAGAGACTTGACCAAAATGCACTTAGGAACCTGCTACCCCGATCTAAGATAATGGATTGTGGGCTACCAAAGTGTACCCATACTCGTTCAAAGAAGATCTTAGCAGTGGCTTCTACTATGATACTCTTCTTGCAAGCCACCTGAATGGCCATCTTAGAGAATCTGTCGATGATCACAAAAACGCAGTCGTTGCCATGCTTAGTAGAAGGGAGGCCCGACATGTAATCCATGGAGATGGATTCCCAAGTTCGACTAGGAGTAGGAAGAGGAGTATATAGGCCTTGCTTCTTAATGTTCAGTTTGGAAATGGCACAAGCAGTGCAGGATTTGATGTACTTCCCAACATCCTATTGAAGGTTCGGCCAATAAAAATACTTTTGCAGCACTGCCATTGTTTTCTCTACTCCAAAGTATCCAGCGACCTAGCTGTAGTGCACCTCCCAAATCATCTTAGCACACTCACTTGAAGGAACACATAGGTGTCCCAAGTGACATAACAATGTATCTTAGAGGTGAAATTTGGAACTTGCTTGCCTTCCAGGAGCGTCTGGTATGTGTTTTTGAATTTTGGATCACTTTTGTACAAATGCGGCCACCCCAAAGTCTCGTGCCCACAAGAGTCAAGCAGAGTGGTCAACGCCATGACCTGCAGTCAGCTTAGGTAGTCTGCAACATTATTGTTGCTTCCCTTCTTGTACTTAATGTTCAAATGGAACTATTGCAGGTGTGTGGACCATTTCTGATAGCAATCATTCTGCAACCTCCCTTGTGTGTGTATGAACTGTAGGGGCCGATCGTCTATATGGATGACCATTTCCTTCCCCATAATGTAATTATTCCATTGTCGGCAGGCCTACACAATGTAATAAATATCTTTTTCATAGGTGGGATACTTTTAGACTGTGTCTGATAGTATCTCACTGTGATGTGCCACTAGATTCCCTTGTTGAGTAAGAACTGTGCCAATAGCATAGTCAAAGGCATATGTTTCAATCTCAAATGATTGGTGCAAGTCTGGTAATGTGAGCACTGGTGTAGATACTTCAACTCAAAAAACACATTATGTTTGGATTCAGACCAAAATAATTTTTCTTTCACTCCATCCTTGGTGACTTGACTCAAAGCCCAAGTGATATGAAAGGACCCCAACACGAACCTACAGTAGAAATTGGTAAGACCCAGAAAGCTATGGAGCTCCATTAAAGTGGTTGGAGTTGACCAATCCCAAATGACTTGTATCTTAGTTGGGTCCACATGCACACCCCACTCATTAATTATGTACCCCAGTGATTGATCATGGGGCATACCAAAAGTGCATTTCTCCAAATTGGCACACAGCTTGTGCTTTTGTAGAGTTACCTATCGAATAGGGTAGAGGTGCTCTTCCCAACTCTGGATGAAGGTCAAGATGTCATCCAAATACACCACCATAAATGAGTTGGTGAAGGGTCGCATGATTTCATCCATATACCTCATGAAGCTTTTGGGGGCATTCGTCAACCCGAAGGGAATGACCAACCATTTGAAAATACCCTCCTATGATTTGAAGGCAGACTTCCACTCATCGGAAGGTTTGATTGGTACTTGGTGATACCCAGACTTCAAGTCAATCTTGCTGAAATATTTGGGACCCTTGAGCTGGTCCAAAAGGTCATCAATCTGTGGGATTGGATACCTATTCTAAACAGTGATCTTGTTTAGTGCCCGATAGTCAATACAGAGTCTCCATGTCTCATCCTTCTTCTCTACCAACACGATTGGGCTCCTACATGGTGATGAACTTGACCTGATGTGCCCTTTCTACAACAACTCCTAAACTTGCCTCTTGATTTCATCATTTTCCATAACAAAGCATCGATAGATCGTTCATTGGGTAGCGACGCACTTGTGTCCTCTATATTCATGGTGTTTCTCTTTACTTGTGGCTTCGGCAGGTTGTCCTAGGTCGCCCTGCCTTGGCTTTATCCTTTGTTATAAAGCTTGGGAGTGTATTTTCCTTGCTTCAAATTCACAGCTCCAAATTCTCGCTTCTTCTGTTTAAATTTATGCTCGATCTTGATAGCGTATCGATAGGCAGTGCCGAGGGAAGAGATGTTCAGGAATTCCATCTCGTCCTAGATGGACTTATGTAGACATTCACAGAGCTTGAGTATCAAATTCTTCTAAGAATCCTTAATACCCAACTTTGTGCGAAGGGTATGAAAAATATTTGTGAACTCTAGCACATCTTGGTCCCTTCCCTGTTGTAGTGTGTTCCACTTTATGTATTTATTTTCATAGCTCTTGATAGGGTAATACTGCTCCTTGATGGCATCTCGAAAAGAATTCCAAGTGGATGCGCCTGAGAATAGTGAGGGTTCACTCTCATCCCTCTTCTCACAGTAGGTTTCCCACCAATCCTTGATGAGGGGAGTGGTTTTGAGAACTGAAAAAGTAATTCTTTCCTAGTTGGAAAATTCATGAACCGAGAAATATCCTTCTAGCAGATTCAACCAATTATCTACGAAGTTGTCCATCATCGCATTCCTCTATCACTCGAGGGCTTCTTCGAGCAATATTTTGAAAGGATCTCTTGCTCCCTCATCTTTATTTTCTTCTGCCATGGGAGGTCGTTGGGGTTTGTGAGGTTGCTCTTGCAAGGTTTCAACCAGTTTGAACCCTAACTCCTTATACCCTGACCTCGTTGGGGACATGCAAAGAAAAACAAAGAAAGAGCAGACCGCTCTGATACCACTGATCTGAACTTTAAAAAAGTGCAACATAATACAAATATAACCATAAATACATAGATGCAACAGAAATAACACTTCATTTCATTATTATCAAAGAACTGAAATATGCTTACAAACATAATGGAAATAAACTAGCTCGAGTGATGGTAGCTTATCTCTGAGAAGAGATGTGGTGGCTACATGCCTCTAAACTATGTTTCAATGAGGCTCAAAGGCCTATTTATTATTGAGAAATAATGGAAAACCCAAAACATCTAAAAAGCTAACCCTAGGAGATGAAGCACCAAAATTGTGGGCCCCTTTTGGGTAAATTGGTATATCAACTTCCTAGGGTTGTAACTTTGGCATATGATCTTCGTTTGACGCACACAATACCTCGTTAGAAAGATCTATCTGAGGACTATAACTTTTGACTACAAACATAAGTCAAAGGCCCATCTTTGCTTGTTTCCCAAAAAAACGTTTTTTAGGGCCTCAAAATGGCTCTAGATGTTGAGGATCCGAAAAACCGCAAAAAATAGTAAACTATGCTACAATTAAGGAAACTAAAAAACTGAAAGAAATAGTGGTGTGGGTCCAAGTGGAATAGGTGGGTGGCCACCAATATCCACCTGGATCATGGCCCTTATAAGGTGTTATAGAGGATTGGAAGTATGGCTTACAAAATGGAGTTGTCTCCATCTTCACGTATACAGCTACTCTTCTGTGTTTCTTGCTTAAAGAAGGTAATCAGCGACAGGATCCCAATCCAAACTATTCTACCATAGATTAATGAAAAAGGGAAAATAATAGTAGAACCAAAAATAATTTTGGAAACAAGGACTAAGCAGTTGAGAAATCAAGCAATTATTAAGTACTTCATCAAATGGAATAACCTACCAATGGAAGAAGTGACATTAGAAGATGAGTTGTTAATCCAAAAATACCCACATATAGTCAATTGTTGATCATGACAACACTTCTTTGAAGGGGAGGGGAATGTTAAGCCACATGTTAACCCAAAAACCTCTTATTAAGCTCGAGATATTGTGGGACTACATTTCTATTGTTATATTGTTATGTAGGCTAGAACCCCTAATGGTCTCATTTTATTATAATTGTACCATTTGTCTCTTATATATACACTAAAAAAAACTAGTCTTAAGATCATCAATTATTATCTTATACATTGTATTCTTTGTAAAATGAAATTTTTTAAAAAAAGACTATAATTATTAATTTCTTATTATTTTAAAGCACAAAAATCATAACACTCATTCATCCTAAACTGGTTCATTATTCCTTATTTCGTTGAACTAACCCTTCCTGATTTTCTTCATATTTTCTTTTCTTTTTAAAAGCATTTTCCATTGGTGTGCTTTCACCATCCCCGGTGGTTAGCTTTATATATTTTATTCCCTACGATCTCATTAACTAATTGTAACTTTTGGTAGTCATTAATATATAAACTACAATTGAATTAAATATAAAGCATGATAATGTTTCATTATACCAACATATGATAATTTACATTAATATCAATAATTTACATTAATATCAATAACAAGTGGATTCTCTTCAATAATATACTTTGATAAGGATTTGATGCTATTTGAATATTGACTTAAGCTTTTTTATTATTGTCTAAATTTCTTTTTCAGCGATTTTTGTCAGAGCACAACTACGTAAAACAAAACAGTTACTGATGTGAAAGAAAGATAAGCATATCATTCTAGAAATATGTTATAATACATTAAAAAATTCGAAAAACACAACATCAACCATAATTGAGAAGGCCGTAACATCAAACTTAAAACTTACCCACCAAAATCAGCTTTAGTGATCATGGACATGGGTGATAATTTGCAATTACCTCAATAACCATTAAATTCTTTTAATAATATACTCATCGTTATAATATGTATTTAATGATTATTAAGACATTATAATATATATTTAATGATTCTTTATACATAAAACAATTAGATATTGTGTTTGGGCATTTTGATTATTAATAGTGTAAATATGTTCTCTTTATATATAAATTATTGTTTTAAAGATATAATAATTATTTGGTTTTGGAAGACAAATTAAACATGATTTTTTTAAAAGTAATTTCAAATAATCAAGTTGAGATATATATATTATTTGAAGGTATTTTTATAGTCACAAACATTTCAATTAGATATTTTATTATTGTGAGTGATTCAAACGATACAATAACGCATCTTTATAAACAAGAGCCTTTGATGCAAAACTAAATAATCTATTCAAAAGAATTCTAACATTCATCTCAATTTATCCCCAATTCCAAATGCTTAGGCTAAACATATTCTTTGAAACCTCATCTACACAATAAATTACTTGGCAAATCAAACATTGAGTTTGGCCTTGGAACCATGAATTTCAATTCAACTTGTGGGGAGGCTCCAATTCCATAATATATAATCATGGGTTATCAAGTATTTACATGGTGGTGTATGCCCACTACATGTATCAAATGTGGTATTTTTGGGAGGCATTGTGGTAGTATATTGGAGATTCATTGGATGATGAGAATCATAACCATCATGACCTAGGTAGTGTATATGGTTCACATTTTCCCCACAGTCATGGAATTTCAAGGAGGGATAATGACTTTCACCATGTGAATGTAGTGGAAAAGAAAAGACAAATTTTTTACCAATATAATTCATCTTGTGTGAGCTATGCATGGAAGATTGATTGTATAGAGTGGGGAGGTGACAGTGAGATTGAGATAGGTTTGAGGTATTTATGTGGCAATCTCCACTCATGTGCATAATTCGAGCAGTTGGTTATCCAATGCAGTGTGGAAGGAAAACAACCCAAGGGGGGTAATTGCATTCTTTGTCCAAGCTTGGAGTGGCAAATTCAAAGACATGTTTTGATGGGGTAGTGAAGAGGATTTAGGCATCAATAGACAACAAAGTGAGGGCTCAAATTACTATGAAGGAATGGAGGCTAAGGGGAGGAACCATGGTGCAACTTTTGAAGTTATGAATATAGAAGAGAAGCTGGATTTGGAGATTGGCTCAATGAGTAGAAAATTCAATGATTTGAGTGTGTAGATGGGCGCATTAACAGACATGGTTTCCTCTCATCGTCAACATCTTCATGAGCTTATTGTTGAACTACAATGCCTTCAAACCCAGTTATGCAATTTTCTCTTATGTCCATGCAAGAGGGAGTCCAAGGCTCAAGACCCCATGGATCTTCAACAAACTTAGTCAAACCAGTTCAAAGGAGGAAATTTGACCTTAATTGGTTAACCCCATGAAGTAATTTCATAATAATAGGTGACTGGGAGTTATATTCTATTTTAAATTTTGATATATACTTTCTAGATGTGGATTTGTCTTAGGTAGCTTCTTTAGGTTGTACTCTTATAGACATATTCTGAGCATAGTGTTAGAATGTAATAGAAATTTGAAAGACCAATCTTTATTAGCTTTCAAATATTTTGCTACTTACAATATTAGGAAACTTTGGTCATGTTTTTCATGTGCCTCAATACATTTTTTCTAATATATTTTTAACATGTTATATGTAAATGTATATGTAAATGTAAATGTATATGTAAATGTATATGTATGTATGTATATCTATATATATATATATATATATATATATATATATATATATATATATATATATATATATATATATATATATATATATATATATATATATATATATATATATATATATATATATATATATCCCTATATATATGTGTGTGTGTGTGTGTGTAATGTTAATATTAGCCTCGAGGTTTAGATCAATTGGTCGAGTTCCCATCGCTAATAGGAAGTCACGGGGTCAATACTCCACGATGCTCTCAGGCTTAGGCTCTGTTAGTAATCCAGTGGGAAGTGATGCCTTCTAGTGTATCTACCCGAATATTTCCTCGGTGGTTGTTGTTGTTGTTAATATTAAGTTAAAAAATTTAAAATTAACTTTAAGTGAATAATCTATTTAATTCAAATAATACGTGTTGAATCATCTTCATTTTATAATCATTAAAATATAAATATGAAAATATTTATTTAAAAAAGAGGAAAAAAAACTAGTAAATTGTGCTACAATTAAGGAAACGGATGAAACTGACTAGGAGGTCTAGGTGGAATAAGCGAGTGGTCACTAATATCCACCTGGAATATTTCCTCCCCCCTTAGTAAGCAATGGTCCCCATTGCATTCAGAGCCTCCATGAGGTGAGGAATTTTTTGTTGAACCTGGTCCCTGGTGAAGGAGCTGACCTACTTTGACAACTTGATATAGTTATATCCTATGTTGTCGAGTGTTCTTGATCTGTGTGTCCAGTAATGGTGGGAATCATGGTCAAGGGCGGTCCACATTGAACACTCGGTGCAAGCCAAGGAATGGGGGAATGTTGTGTTCCAAAGCATTGTTTCCCACGGCCTTGGTAATGGTGTAAGGACCACATCGGAGTGGTCTAAGCTTCTAATGGGCTCTTGTAAGGCATTCTTTCTGCAAATTCAACCAGACTTTGTCACCCACCTGAAATTTGGGTGGCACCTGATTTGATCATGATGCTACTTGTGCTTAGAATTTTCCACAATGGAGCAGTGATATATCAACCCATTGGGTAGAGGTGCTCTGGGAGTCAAATCGAATGAATGCTTGACCTGATAGCGCAATGGTACCCCAGTGGGTGAGGAGAAGATGTCCCTATATTCTTTCATGATCGTATCCACCTGCTTCTACTGCATGGAGGAACCCTTCTCAGGGGCCATGGATGTGACTACAATCTTCCCCTTACTTTGAGAGTGAGGCAGAAAGAAAATAAATTTCCTAGTCTGGGAGATGATCTCGCTGCATTTCTTAGCAGAGATCAAAGAGGTGGCAGTAGGTGGGGCTAACTCTGGTATCCTGTATAATGTATTACCCAAATAAATAATCACAAAGTGAAGTCCAGACTCATATATATCATGTCGCTTCCACAGGTATGGTTTTCCTAATAATACATCACAAACATCGAGAGGAGAAACATCACACAATACCTCATGTGAAGGCCATGATGCTGTAGGGAAGGCGTCACTGTTGGTTGACTCAGAGATCTCATCCTTGGAGAAGCCACCTGATGATGTACGGCTGCAGGTGTGGTATGGTCAGTAGGGCCAGCCACTTCATGACCTCTGCTGAAATGAGGTTCTTTTGGCTTCCACTATCGACAATGAATTGCAGCAGCGAACCCTTCAACCACATTTATCAGTGGAAAAGATGCTTCCCTTCCTCTGGATCTTCGGGCTCATCCTTTTGGATCTTGGTGGTGGAAACAGTGGCGATGGGCTCTGCATCAATAATCTTCTTCCCTTTGTCATTCCTCTTGTTGGGTTTTGACTCAGAGTTAGGACATGCATCTGAGTCTGAAGCCTTCAACTTGGCCACCAGTGATTGCTTGGCCCGACACTCACTTGCGTTGTAAGTGGGGCTCTTATGGAACTCACACCACCTTCATGTGTCTTTCTTTGACTTCGTGGTGGTGTTATCTTCTTGCGTCTTCGACGGGTTGTTTTGGGTCACCTCTTGTTAGCTTGGTCCCTTATTCTGTGGTTTGGGGGCGTCTTTCCATTACTTTGGATTCGCGGATCCAAAGTCTCACTTCTCTTTAAAATTCTGCTTGATCTTGACAGCGTATCGGTACGTTGTGCCAAGTGAGGCGATGTCTAGGAACTCCATCTCATCCTAGATGTACCTGTGTAGGCAGCCACGATATTTGAGTACCAAATTCCGCTCAGAATCCTTGATACCCAACTTCGTCCAAACGGTATGAAATTTTTTTGTAAACTTTCGCACGTCTTGGTCCCTTCCCTGTCGTAGTGTGCTCCACTTTATGTATTTATCCTCATAACTCCAAACGTAGTAGTATTGTTCCTTGATGGCATCCGAGAATGAATTCCAAGTGGGTGTGGCTACAAACAGTGAGGGTTCCCTCTCGTCCTTCTAATCACAGTATGTTTCCCACCAATCCTAGATGTGGGGGGTGGCTTTGAGAAGTGCAAAAGTAATCTTTTCTCGGCTGGAAAAATTATGAACAGAAAAATATCCTTCTATCAGATTCAATGATTTATCTACGGCATCTACATCTATCTGACCCTCAAATATGGGGATGTCAAAGTTAACTTGTACCTTAAAGGGTGTGGTGCTTCTAGTGTAGCTGCTAGAAGTAGATGTGTCGCCCCTGGGTAGTCGTTGAAGGATCTAGGCAAACTTTTCCATCATCACATTCCTTTGTCTCTCGAGGGCTTCTTTGAGAAATATTTTGATAGGATCTCTTGCCCCCTCGTATTTCTTTTCTTCTGCCATGGGAGGCTGTCAGGATTTGTGAGGCTGGTCTTGCAAAGGTTCGACTAGTTCAATCCCTAACTCCTGACCTCGTTGGGGACATGCAAAGAAAAACAGAGAAAGAGCAAACCACTCTGATACCACTAATCCATATTTAAGCAAGAACACAATAAATTACAGATATAACCATAAATATAGAGATGCAGCATAAATAACACTTCACTTCATTAATATTAAATACAGAAGTATGCTTACAAACAGAATGGAAATAAGACTAGCTCGAGCATTGGTAGCTTATCTCTAAGAAGAGATGTGGTGGTTACATGAATCTAAAATCAGTTACAATGAGGCTCAAGGGCCTTTTTATTATTGAAAAATGATAGAAAACCCTAGCTCGAGGAGATGTAACACCGAGAGTTTATGGGCCCTGTTGGGGTTTGTTGGGCAACAAACTTGACGAGGTCGTAATTTGACACGTATGATACCTCGTTGGAAAGATCTCTCCAAGGACTACAGCTATTGATGTGAATTGCATAACAATCACTTAAGAAAATTTTCCAAAAAAAAAACATCTTTAGGGCCTCAAAACGTCTCCAAAAGTTCAAGACTTGAAAAACGGCCAAAAATAGTAAATTGTGCTACAATTAAGGAAACATATGAAACTGACTGGGGGGTCTAGGTGGAATAGGCGGGTGACCACCAATATCCACCTGGATCATGTTAAGCACATGAGAAACAACAAATTCAAAGGAAAATGATGATTCCCTTTGCTTGATCTGAGGCACCGAACAAAGATGAAAGTTGGAACCAAGGCACACTGCCCTCTAGAAAACACTTCAGGAATAAATGTGTTGAAGTCAACAAAAGAGGGTCTGCCAGAGTTAAGGCAATGAGAAATCCTCAACAAAGGCACAAGAGATCATATTAAAGTGAATGATGGACTGACACTAGGGATGAATATGGAAAGAAACAAGATAAGAGGTGTATTGATGACTTGCCTTGTCAGAGAATAATATGCATGGTTGACCTGCCAGTGGCTAACTCGATTCTAGAGGGGATGATCAATTACTCAAATGAGGGATTTTCAAAGATGGAGCAGTGTAAATGGAGGAAACATATGATAAAAATGGCATAAATGCAACAAAAAAATGGATGATATATTGTAACAAGACTCAAGGGGACATGGAACAAACTCCATATATGCAAGGGTGTTATGCAACCAGCTCACAAAATAGAAGAAAAGATAGAGCAATGACTTCAAATCAGTCTCTTCGAGAGGGCAATCTCCTTTACATAACACAAATGAAAAATTCTTGGATGATACAAATGATAAGACCTCCTTTCTATATAAGTAGTCTAAGGGGTCACAATATAATTAGAGCCAACATAACAATAATATTCTAAGGGCACAATAATAACAATAGTGGGCTTCTATGGGGCACAATAATAACAATATGGGGACTACATGGGAACAACAATACAATAAGGGGGTTGCACTAGTAGTATAGGGACCTAACATGCCCCTCTCCTTCAAAAAGGTGTTGTCCTCAATGCTTGAGTAGTTATAGATGCTTCTATATAAAATTCTCATCTTTCCATGTGGAATCTTCAACGGGTAAGTTCTTCCACTTGATGAGATACTCTAAAATTGATCAATTTTATAGCTGTTGAATTCTTTTTTTTATGAATGCTTCAGGTTCCAATATGATTTTTCCTTCCTCGTCAAGTTCCAGCAATATTGTTTGAACTGGGAGTTGTCACCTATAACCTTCTTTAAGCATGAAACATGGAAAACTGGGTGCACTCAGGAAGATGTAGGAAGCTACAATTTGTAGGCCATAGTACCAATCTTTTGCAACACCTTGTATGGACCATAATACTTTGGTGATAATTTATTATCCTTCTTATCTTGCTCAAGGGACATTTGTTTATATGGCTATAGCCATACAAATACACAGTCACCTACATCAAAACTTCTTTCGCTGCGATGTTGCTATGCCCGTTGTTTCATTCTATTCTGTGCAAAAGTTAGGTTATCCTTTAAGAGTTGGAGAACTTGTTGTTAACGCTTGATGTGATCTTCCACTGATTGAAACTTAGAATTTTCTCTTAAATATGATGTGATGGATGATGGATGATATCCAAAAAGTTCCATAAATGGGGTCATTTTTGCTGCAGTATGGAAGGAAGTGTTATACCATCATTCAGCTAGAGGTGACCATTTAACCCATTATGTTTGTTTATCAGATACAAAGGAACGAATATATCCTTCCAAACATTTGTTCACTATCTCAGTTTTCCCATCAAATTGCAAATGGTACGATGAGCTATGAGCTAACTGAGTACCCAGAAAAGAAAATAATTTTGTCCAAAAATTTCCAATGAGAATGGGACCCCTGTCGCTTACAATAATCTTTGGGTTTCAATGTATCTTTTCAATTGTTTCCATAAATGTAGTAGCAACTGTACTGGCTTTAAGGGGATGTGATAATTCACAAAAGTGTGCATAGTTGGTAAGTCTATCAACTACCACCATGATGACATGCTTTCCTTCGGACTTGGGTAAACCTACTATAAAATCCATTGAAACCTCCTCCCAACGTTGACCTGGAATGGATAAAGGTTGTAATAGACTTGGGATCTTAATTTTTTCAACTTTATTTTGTTGGAAAACCGAACATTCCACCACAAACTTTTTAATATCAGATTTAAGGCCATCCCAAAAAAATTCCTTCTTAACCATGTGGTAAGCTTTTAAAAGTCCTGAGTGCCCTCCTAAGGGAGAGGTGTGCAATTCCATAAGAATATTTTGTTTGAGTTGGGAATTCTTACAGAGGTATAAGTGATCTTTGTACCATAACAAAACATTTTTCCAGCTAAATGTATCAGATGTACTGGGGTGTTTGTTGTAATTTTTGAATGAGTTCCCACACTTCTTTGTCATTCTTTCATTCATCCCTTTCTTTGTTTATCCAATCTCGTTGGATAATAAAAATGGCGCAAAGAAATGCTTCTACATCCTCATCCTTTCTTGAGAGTGCATTTGCAACAACATTTTTCTTCCCTTTTTTATAGATTATTTCAAATTCATAATCCAACATCTTTGTGACCTATTTTGTTTCTCTTTTGAAGATAACATTTGTTCTAAAAATTATTTAAGACTATCATGATCTGTTTTTACCTTGAAGTGTCTTCCCATAAGGTAAGGTCACCATTTTTTAAGTGCATGTAGTATTGCCAACATTTCCTTCTCATAAATAGCTTTGTGTAAATACTTTCCTTTGATTGGATGACTTTCGAAAGCAATGGGTCTTTCTTCTTGCATTAAAACATCACCAATTCCATTTCCTGAGGAATCACATTCCACAATAAAGGTTTTTGTGAACTCTGGCGTAGCTAAGACCAGTGCTTGGCACATTGCCTCTTTAAGATGTTCAAAGTCTTTTTTTTGCTTCTGGAGTCCAAGAAAATTCATCTTTCTGTAGTAATGTTGTTAAAGGTGTTGCTATTCTCTCATAATTCTTAACAAACTTGTGATAATACCCTATCAACCCGAGAAACCCTCACAGAGGTTTTATGGATGTGGGTATTTTCCATTCCTTAATGGCTTTAATTTTTCTAGGGTCTACCTTAACACCTTTATGAAATACAATATGACCCAAATATTCCACCTCTTGTACTCCAAAGAAAAATTTGGAGGTTTTTGCGTATAATTGTTTCTCCTACAATAGTTTGAGCACTCTATCAACATGTTGAACATGATCCTTCCAAGACTTCTGTAGATTGGTATATCATCAAAAAATACTAACAAAAATTTTCTATGGAAGGGTTTGAAAATGGAATTCATCAAACCTTGAAATGTAGAAGGTGCATTGGTAAGGCCAAAAGGCATGACTAAAAATTCATAATGATCCTCATGAGGTCTAAATTTTGTTTTTGGAATGTCTTCAGTCTTCATTCTGATTTGATGATATCTTGAATGAAGTTCCAACTTGGTGAAGTAAATTGCTCCCGTCAATTCATCCTGTTATCACTTAGAACTATAAACATATGTATATAATCCTTTGTCCAAGTTAAATGTCAAAAGTTGGTGTCAAATGGTTTTTGTCCTATGTTTCTTACTTAGGGTTGAAGTTTGAAAGGTGTTTGATGTAATCGTTCTCTAATCCTATTGGTCATCCTCCATCATGATTGCTAAAGCCATGTCTTGTCTTATCCATGTCACCGATCCTTTCCGTAATTTCGTAGCGCAGTCTCATTGGTTAGTTTTGCAGCGTAATTATTGTTTAGCCATTTCGTAGCGCGTCAGCATCAAGCCGTTTCGCAGCGCATTATGCCAATTCATAACTAACTGCACTACGAAATCGCAGATTCGGGCGTTTTGCAGCGTATATTCCTCAAAGGGTCGAGTCTGTTGATGAGTCACCACTTCCGTCCATTCATGTCAGTGGGCGTACCTCCAAAACACTCATTAACCATCACTCCACCAACAGATTTGTAGGCATGCACATAAATATTATTCAAATGGTTTTTACCGTGCAAGGATTTTTATGATGATCGTAGATGATGCATAAATGACCAACCTGTGTGATGAGATATTTGAGTTTGCAAGCGAGCCCGAGTTTTTCAAGTGAGCCTGATTACAAGCGAGCCCCCGTTAAAAAGAATTGAATTACCATTTGAGTTGAAGCTGTTGGCCATTCTCTGTGTGAAAATTTCAAAAGCGAAATGGAGAGGAAAGAGCATAGGTCTGGAAAATGTCAGAGAACAGAGCCTGAAGGTTTGGACCTTGCATTAAGAGATGAAGGCGTGAAGAAAGCCTTCAAGGATGCCGGCTGTTGGAATTTTTGTAAGAAGCTGCAGGGTGGCCATGCTCAGGTAACAAAGGATTTTGCTTTAAACTTCACGGGTTTGAATTCTAAAATAGCTATGTTAGAAGTTCAAGTGTCTCCGGAGGCAATTACTGCTGTAACTGAGATTCCAAGAGGGGGGCAAGAATGGTTTAAGAACTTTAAATTTGATATGAACCCCTGCAAAGAGTTTTTAAAAGAGGCATATGTGAATGAAGACCTAACAAAAGCAGTGCCTAGAAACTATGTTAAGGAGCACTATGCCCTTCTTCTCACCTGTATTCAGAAGTACTTAACCTGTGAGGGAAGATACAATAAGGTCTACTCCTATCACTTCAAGTTGTTGTTACATTTTACTGGTAAAGCATCCATAGATATTCCCTTTTACTTGTTTCGCAGTCTAAGCAAAATGTGTGACAAAGTGCAATTAAGGAAGGATGACTGTGAAACATCGTTATTTCACCATGGTTTGGTTAAATTGTTGGTTTTGGATGGTCTTCAGAAAATAGGTAAGGATTGGAACTCTTTCATCTTCATGGCTGGCTTCCAGAGTAAAACAGGTCTTACTCCACAGCCGGTTAGAGAAAAAGAAAAATCAGTTGAAGAACCCACAATAGCTAAGCTTCGAAAGGAGGCAAAAGATAAAAAGAAGGCCAAGTCACAGTTGAGAAAATCAGTGAAGCCACTGATCATTAAAGAGCAACCTCAGCCATCATCAAAAGAAGAAGCTAAGCACAAGAAAGTTGTACCTGGACCAAGTGGATCTGAAACAGTGTCAAGAGTTAGGACAAGGAGTCAAATAAGCAAAGAAAAAGGCAAAGCATTGGCTGTTGAGGAAAGCCCGATATCTAAGGCCAGCTTGAGTGATTTGCTTGAGGCCATTGAGTTTGAGCAGGTTGAACCGGTGCATATTGAACCAATGCACATTGATCTGACTCAATCATCACCAGAAAGCACTAAGAAATCTAAAGCTTCAAAAAGACTGAGGTTTGATGAACCAGGTGATGAATTTATCTTCAAACCAAGAAGACATGTTACAAGAAAACAAGTAAGGGAAGCTGAGAAACTGCCTAGAGCAGAGGAAGTTGAAAAATTGCCCAGAACAGAGGTAGCAGAGGAATTGTCCAGAACAAAGGAGGCAGAGAAAATTAAGCAAAAAGACAAGAATAGAACAGTCATTATTTCCCAAGGAGGTAAGATTATAGCTATAAAGAACCAGTTGGAGGCAGCAAAAAATGTAATTGCCAAGGTGAAGAGTGCCACTAGGGAGTCTGCAGTCAGGTATGCAAATTATCGAAAAGTTGTTTTGAGAGGAAGTAAAAACCTAGTAAGCCAGGTGGATTCAGTAGCTGATGTTTACACATGGACTGTTCCAGCTCTCAAACAGGCCAAATCCATTAGAAAAATAAACATGCATTTAAGAGCTGAAAACAAAGCCTTGAGGAAGGAGGTTGCAGACTTAAAGGCACAGCGAGGTCAAATAGCTGCTAACTGATGTTGAGAAAGGTGTTGTTCTAAGTTTTGTAAAATTTTGCTTAGTTTCATTATTTTGAGGACATATAGATCTCTGCCACATGTAAAGAAGATTTAAAAAATCAAAGGTCCAAGCAGTGAAAATCTCAAGGAAAAGATAAACTGTTTAAACAGTTTCGCAGTTTCGTAGCGCGCTACGAAACTGCGAAACTACTGTAGGTGTTGTTTTTAATACAGGCAAACAGTTCGATGGGATAATCAGAAATTTTCAAAGGAAACATCTGAGGGACATTTAGGAGACCAAATGAAGATAGCATAGCCATTCAAATGATGACAGGTGTACCTTTGTAAAAGTGTAATATTTTGGTTCAAGTTAAAGTTTTGCTTATAAAGGCACTTTATCACCGGTCATTAGGGTTTGGGAGGAGTTGCATACGAGGAGACTTGGCTTGCACACCTGTCCATCAACGAAGCCTCCAACACATCTGGAAACATGGTAGTGCTCTACATTTTTGGGATATTAAAGAGCTGGAGACATGCTGCTGCATTTTCGAATAAGTGGTGGAAGATTGGAACCGGAAAAACAGGGGTTTTCTCCTAACATCACTGAACCATCAAAGCATTCAGCATCCAAAGCTAGTATGGGACATTGAATCTTTTTCTCAGCCATCTCGGCCAAACTAAAAGGAGACAGGTGTCAAAGAACAAGAAAGAATCATTCTACGAGGAGGATAGAATTAGAGTTATAGTTAAATTAGGACTCTTTAAAATTCCAGTTTAGCACTTATTGTATTTAATGAGTTAGTTAAATAGTGGATAGGGGTAATTAGTGGCAGTCATCGAGCTCCCCTCATGCTGGAGGAGGAAGCTCAAAGTAGTTAAAGTTATGTTTCTATATATAGATGAAACTTTTATGTAATGAGGGTTGGATATTTGAGAAAACAGAGTGTTATTTTGGCTTGTGTACAAACTCATTTTCAGTAATACAAGTGACTGCTTTTCTTCTCAGGATTCATACAGTGTTTCAAATGCTCAAGATATGTGGTTTTGTTTTATCCTTTATGTTTTTACAGTTGTATAGATACACAATCACTCAGAATTCACTTTGCTGCTCTGATTTCCTGTGTGTATTTGTAAGCTGAGGTTTCTATGAGATTTGTTTTGAGTATTTAAACATCACATGCCCTGACTTCTATGAATGAGTAGTGTTATAGTTTACTGAAGGATGATTAACTCCATAAGCCCAATGGAAGTCGTTGTAATGTCTGTCCAGCGAACATATTTGTTAAATTTACTTTGCAAGAGTTAGCCATCTTATCAATAGTCAAAATCAATAACCTTTTGAGAGAGCCCTCTCAGGCTAAGGAGGCTAAGCCTTAGTCAAAAGATTGGTCTGAAACAGTTACACAGAGTCTACCTGGTCAGCAGCCTTCCAGTGCTTGATTTTGTGATAACACATCCAATAATTCATCAATGACAGGAATGGGAAATTTATCTTTAATAGTGAGTTTGTTGAGCTCCCTATAATTCGGACACATCTGCCATGATCCATCCTTCTTGTGCCCCAATACTACTAGAGAAGAGAAAGAACTTTGACTAGGTTGAATTATACCAGCCTCTAGCATTTCTTCAACCATATGTCCAATTTCACTCTTTTGGGCATAGGGTTATCTGTAAGGCCTAATGTTTGGAGGAACACTTCCTAGAATCAAATGAATAGCATGATCATTATCATGAATAGGTGGGATGCCTTTGGGATTCTCAAATACCTATGAATGATTGTCTAAGGCTTTTTGGAGATCTCGAGAAATAGATTATTTCGACGTGGGAACCTCTAGCGAACATAATTATGAAATTACGCCACGTTGTTCTTTATTTAGAAGCTTTTTCATGCCATTAGAGTTGATTATATTTCCCGATTTCCCTATGATACCCCATAATTCAACTTCATTTCCTTCTGGAGAAAATAAAAAATTAAAATTAAAATTAAAATTAAAATTCAAGAAAAGTTCTTGCAAATTGAAAGCTATCGTACCTAAAGATTGTAGTCCTTGAATTCCTAGTACAACATCATCACCACCCATTGGAATGGAAAGCATTAGAATATTCAACACATATTCTCCCATGGATAGCTTGATATTATGGCACATTCCAGAGAAATCTATGGTTCTTCCATTTGCAACCATCACTTGACACTATGGTGCTAGATATAGGAATTAATTCAATTCCTTCGCTATCTTACAATGAATAAAATTATGGGTACTGCTTGAATCAATCAACACTATAACCTTTTTCTTATTGATATGTCATTCTATCTTGATAGTTTGAGGAGTGGTTATGCCGGCCAATGCATTACAAAATATGGTCGAATTCATTTCTTCTTTCTCTAGGTTTTTTTCCTGGTGTGTATCCTCTTCTTTTGATATTTCTTGTTCCTTTTCTTCACAATCTATGTAAAATAATTTCTCTCTACACACTTATGACATTTAGTGTATTTTCTATCACAATTGTAACAAATCCCTTTTGCTCTTTTTTCTTCCAATTGTTGTGGTGTTAACCTTGTAGTTTGTGTAAGGCTAGGGGAAACAACACTTCCATATTTATAATTGTGATTTGTAGACTTCCTTGTTTCTATAATTTTGCTTTCATTTTTTCTTGCCAACATGAATGCCTTCTCCAATGAATCGGGTTCTGAAATGTGAACCTCATGTTGGATGTTATCCTTTAATGTCCCTATGAACAAATAAATCCTATGCTCATCTGGAATATATTTTACCCTTATATTCAATTTTTGGAAGTCCTCAATGTGCTTCACCATTGAACCTTTTTGTTCGATATTTATCCATTAGCTAAAAAAGGTGTTTCTTTTCATATCCTCATAATGTGCTATCATTTCTTCCATAAAAATTGCCCAAGTGACAGTTTTTTTATGAGAGAAAAGCCATCGATACCATAAAATTGATTGGATTCCAAATATAAAGTTGCAATGCGTACCTTTTGTGTATTTTTCACATTATGAAGATCGAAATATTTCTCCATCTGTAGTATCCATGTTACATGATCCTTGCCATCAAACTTCCTCATATCAATCTTTGGAACATAGTGGGTCTTCATTCTAATGTTAGAGTCTATGAAATCATGATTAACATTTCTTTTGTTCTCATCATGAGTTTACTTTACTACCCTTTCACCATTAGTAAGCATTTCTTGTAGCAATTTTGTCAAATATATCCTCAAATTTTCCATGTGGCCTTTAAGTTTTGCTTCTATACCATCCATCTTAGCTTCCACGCCTTTATTTAAACCATCCATCTTAGCTTTTGTTAATTTTTGTGAGAGTGAAATTTGTTTCACTTGTGTTAGTGTCAGTCTTTGAAGCCTTCCACCAGCAATCAAACATGCTCTTACAAAGTGGTCTTAGGGTGTCAAAGTGAAATTTTGTCATTTCAGTGAGTCTTCAAGTAAAATTTGGTCACTGGGTATTAGGTCTAGGATTTCTTTTCACTCCTTCCAAAGTATTCCAAGTATTGGTCCATGTCACCATTCAAATGAGTGTACCATCATTAAAAGAGTTTTCATCATTGTTTCATGTTCCAATGGGTCATTTTACACCTTGTTGTGCTTCAGTTGTGCTCAGGTAAGGCTCATTTCCCACTCCTAAGGTTTTTGTTTCTGAGTGAGACAAAATGAATTTGGAAAAAGTGAGGGATGTTTTTGTCCACAATAGGCCAAGGAAGAAAAACCTCCTTCACTTTTTACATATGTGTCATGGTTTTAGAGAAATGTCAAAAATACAGTTGCCTCAGGAGGGTTGCTGCACCTCTGGAGTGACCTTGGTAAAATCAAGATTTCTCCTAACCTGGTTGGCCAAATTACTTTCTTGATGCATCAAATGATAACTAAACACAAATAAATTTCTAATGATATTTAATGAGCTCAATTTGGAGTTGATTAAGACCTTCAAAAGTTGACTGCAACAACACTCTACATTTTGGCAGCCTCATTCTGCAAATTCTGACCAGTCTTGGGAGATTTGACGTTTGACAAGGCAAATGAACTCCAAATTGGAAAATTAAAGGTGTTCTGGAAAGTAGGCACAATACGCTTTCCAACTAGCTATCACATGCCCAATTTGGACACCGGCAAGGCCTCCAAAACTGGGTCTGAAGGGGCGCTGCACATAGGACAGTGGTGCTGCGCATAGGATAAATTTTGCAACACAAGAATTTGGCATAGGTGCGCAACGCCACCGGCGCTGTGCTTTTGATGGAGACACTTTTTGAAAGAATGGCTTGCATATTCAGATTTAGCATGATGAGAACATCAATCCTTGAAATTTTCAGCAATTTTTGAGCAAATCTTGGTCACCTAAAGGTCAAAAAACCATCAAAAAATGCCCTCTCTGCCTCTTTTTGGACACACAGGAAGAAGCCTTGGGAGGTTCCACTTTTGAGGGGGGAAATGACCTCCAAATGAAAAAATTAAAGATGTTCCAGAAACTAGACAGGAAGATCTTTCCAACGAGCTATCTTGGGCTCAATTTGGTCAAGGGGAAGACCTCCAAAACTGGGTCTAAAGTGTCATTGTGCATAGGAACAATGGCGCTGTGCATAGGATAAATTTTGCCAATTTTGCTCAAAAATCCAATTTTCGCCTAGTTATTTCAAAAATTGACTTTTTCTCTCATCATGGATGAATTTATGATTGTAAATGATGCTATGCTATGTAAATGTAATTTCAAAAGGACCTTAGAGGGTAGATTCACCATTTTGAGGTGGTTAAGGGGTAAATGAATCAGTTTCCATGGTTATAGAGGCAAGTTGTTCCACTGCCTATATTCTTGTTCCTAGTTTAGAAATGGTTGAAACCACCTCTATTCTCATGGATTAGACCTCTGATGACTAGCATAGGTGGTTTTATGTCTATATTATGTATTTTTCAGTCATTAGCAAAGGTTGGACTCTCTTGGATGCTCTGAGCTACATTGTACATCTCTACAGCAGTTTGGCAAGGAAATAAACTAGGATTTGCAGCTATTTTTGTGGGATTCTTGTAGTAATGTGTTTCTGCATTGTTTCTCCTTAAGTCATTAGTTTTTCTCATGTGTTATGTGTGCCAAAACCTAATTCATTCTTCTAAACTAGATGAAATCAAGACAGATAGGTAGAATACATTGGTAACAGTGCTCTGCCTTGGGAATACATTTAGTTTTTTATGTTTTCAGCTGTTTGAAGAGGACTCATGATCTCTGCATGCCCTCCTTAGTTCCTCACCAGTCTTAGACCTACCATCTCACTCAATTCCAAGTTCCAAAAACACCTACCTACCTCGCCCCACAGAACACCCTGCATTCCTGACTTGATTTCCCAGACCCAAAGTTGCCTACTCCATTTGATCTAGCAACAAAACCGTCAAAATCAACCAAAAACCCTAGAGCTACTATACCCAGCCTAAAATCCATATTTGAATCAATCATCTCAAATAAGATCAACAAGGAGAGAGCACTCTCCTGACCTGGTAGGGCTAGCTACCAGGTTAAGCATGGTTTGTGGTTATCTTAGGATTGCCTCCCTTCAGCCTTAGGTCAATCTAGGCTCTAACATAGTGGCGACCATACTAGGGAACGTAGTGTTATGTTCCTCAACAAAATTTATCAAGTTTAGATCTAATTGTTGATGATGGACAACGATCAGACACCAGAAGGCTGAAATCATTCACCTGGCGACTCTAAATCAATTTCGAGATCATATCCAAGGACTCCACTGGAGGATGAACCTGACCAGTAGAAACATGAAAGAACAATATGGAAAGGTCAGGTATTCAAGTTGGAATTTCATCCAAGATATTATGTTCTTTGTGATAAATTATTTCTTCTCTTTTCCTGAGAATGTCAAGAAGGCTTTACAAAGTATATTGTATTTGAGACAAGATCCTAGACCTGCATTTGATTCTTTCCCTTTGAAGATTGTGAATACAAGATATTCACATGCATTTGATCTTGATCAAGACCCTTCTTCCGAATCTTATGATGACCGTCTTCAAACTAATGAACCTCAAGAGACCAAGACTGATTCTACACCTTCTGTACATACCCCTATACTTTATAAAATTCCAAATAGATACAAGCCTCTAATTTTACCTCCTATATCCCATGCTTTCCCTAAAAATCATGACCTATATCTACAAAGATTTGATGGTGACTGTAACAACATCACTGCTGAGAGACATGTATTGAATTTTGAGTCTTTTCTTGACCTTTTTGAAGTTGATGAAGAGGATGTTAGTATTAATCTTTTTTCTCTTTCTTTGCAAGGCAAAGTCAAAAGTTGGTTCAAAACCCTGCCTAATGCAAGCATTTCAAATTTCCAGCAGTTCGTCAAAGCTTTCCTCAAAAAGTGGGTGGTCAAAAAGAACCCTTTCTTAATTCTAGAAGAGTATAACCAGCTGAAAAGACTGTTAGGGAAGACAGTACAATAGTTTTCTGCCAGATTTAACCAAGTCTATTTTTCGATGCCGGTTAATATAAGCCCTCCTCCTAGATCTGCTCTCTTGCACTACCTGAATTCCTTTGATCCAGAAATGGAGTTTCAGCTGAGATAAAGGAACCTTGCAACACTTGAAGAGATGCAGAACAATGCAGTAGATGTAGAGGCTAATCTGCTGATCAGAAGGGAAAAGTTGAAGGAAGAAGAGAGGAAGAACATAGATCCAGAGGAATCAACATCTGTAGAGGTAAAGCTCAACACTTTGGTAAGTGCAGTGGAAGAGATGATGCAAAGGATCACAACAAGGAATGAGTATGATGTTCAAGACCATGACTCGCTGATTGAAGAAGAACAAGTGGCTGATCCAAAACATTTTCTTTCTTATCCCAGTTATCATAGATCTGATAATGATTGTTTTATAGATCATCTTGGAGAAAAGAGATCTTTTGACCTGACATGTATGCTTGATGATGTGTTTTATATTGATTATTTGCCTCAGTTTGATCAGTATGATGATGATTATGTTCTCCAAACAGAAGCTAATCTTGTAGACAAACCAACAGCTAGTTTGTGGAAGGAGGAAGTTCACTTTCAGCAGTTCGAGTACAGTGATCAACCATTACATATCAGCTATGGAAGTGAGGAGGAAAGTGCAACAAATTTTGAAGTGAAGGATCTTTGCCTTTTTGTTTTTCTTTGTTTCAGTTCATCAGAGACAAATTTCATGCAATCAAAAATCAACTGTCAATAAGTTTTGATCTGGACCATCTTGAGGGCAATGAAATCTTTGATCAAGACTTCTCATATTCAGATTTGTAGCCTCTGATTACCATTGAACGTCAGGTTGCAGATGAAGACTTGGAAGCTAGAACATATGATCAAATGATGCAAGATGATTCCATACCATTCTGTTTTGAATCATTTCAGTTTTTGAAGGGAAATTTTCATAGTACATCTTCAATAAAGGATGAGCAGCTTGTAGAAAATCATGCAATCTCATTAGAACCAATATAAAATGGGTTGCAACAGTCTTTTCAAGTTTTACACAATGCAATAGCTGATGTGTTGGATGATGTTTGCAATCAAAGTCTTTCTCCATTAGCTAACTGTGAGTTTGAAAGAAGTACTGATACAAACTTGATCCGGCAGCCAGTTTCTTTGTCATTATCAGCAAGAGTCTTGTCACAAAGCTCAGATGAAAGTTTGCATTCATGGTATGACGAGAAGCAAAGTAATCCATTGGATGAGTTGAGTCCCAGTGCACATGAATTTCGATTTGGAGTCAGATAGAGAATCCATATTATTCAACGGGTCTGTTTACAAGTTTTCATGGGAGTTGCCTTTCAGTAATTCTCTCTTATTGTTCATAAGAAAGCACTTGCAGAGAATTCAAACAACAACTAGAATGCTTACTTGGTTGCATTGGTTGTTTCATTTCACTTGATCAGGTGATGAATGGAACAGTGAGAGTAGGTTTTATTGAATAAGCTCCACTTTGAGCATATTTTCCAGTTTGTCAGTTGTGTTTTAGTATTGAGTCAGTTTCAAGTTAGTTTGTGTCTTTGAGTCATCAGTATTCAATCATGTAATTTCAAATTGAAGTGTTTTGACCCCATTACCCAATGGATAAGGCTACTAGTTCTATGGTGTTCTTAGCAACACCAAGGAGCTACCATCCCCAATGGAGCCAATGTTAGTGTTAGTCTTTGAAGCCTTCCACCAATGATCAAACATGCTCTTACAAAGTGGTCTTAGGGTGTCAAAGTGAAATTTTGTCATTTCAATGAGTCTTCAAGTAAAATTTGGTCACTTGGTACTAGGTCTAGGATTTGGTTTCACTCCTTCCAAATTATTCGAAGTATTGGTCCATGTCGCCATTCGAATGAGTGTACCATCATTAAAAGAGTTGTCATCATTGTTTCATGTTCCAATGGGTCATTTTACACCTTGTTGTGCTTCAGTTGTGCTCAAGTAAGGCTCATTTCCCTCTCCTAGGGCTTCTGTTTCTGAGTGACACAAAATGAATTTGGAAAAAGTGGGAGAGGTTTTTGTCCACAATATGCCAAGGAAGAAAAACCTCCTTCACTTTTTACACATGTGTCACGGTTTTAGAGAAATGTCAAAAATACAGTTGCCTTAGGAGGCTTGCTGTACCTTTGGAGTGACCTTGGCAAAATCACCTGGTTGGCCAAATGACTTGCTTGATGAGTCAAATGATAACTATACACAAAGATCTTTCCAATGAACTATCATGAGCTCCATTTGGAGTTGAGTAAGACCTTCAAAAGTTGACTGCAACAACACTCTGCATTTTGGCAGCCTCATTCTGCACATTTTGACCAGTCTTGGGAGATTGGAATTTTGATAGGGAAAATAAACTCCAAATTGGAAAATTCAAGGTGTTATGGAAAGTAGATGCGACAATATTTCCAAAAATCTATCACATACCCAATTTGGACACTGGGAATGCCTCCAAAACTAGGTCTGAAGCGGCGATGTGCATAGGATAGTGGCGCTGCGCATAGGATAAATTTTGCAACACAAGAATTTGGCATCGGTGGCACTGCGCTTTTGATGGAAACACTTTTTGAAAGAATGGATTGCATAATCAGATTCATCATGATGAGAACGGCAATCCCTGAAAGTTTCAGAAATTTTGGAGCAAATCTTGGTCACCTAAAGGTCAAAAAACCATCAAAAAATGCCCTCTCTGCCTCTTTTTGGACACACAGGAAACAACCTTGGGAGATTCCACTTTTGAGGGGACAAATGACCTCCAAATGTAAAAATTCAAGATGTTCCAGAAACTAGATAGGAACACCTTTCCAACTAGCTATCTTGGGCTCAATTTGGTCAAGGGGAAGGCCTCCAAAACTGGGTTTGAAGCAGCACTGCACATAGGAACAGTGGCACTGCGCATAAGATAAATTTTGCCAGTTTTGCTCAAAAATCCAGTTTTCGCCTAGTTATTTCACAAATTGACTTTTTCTCTCATCATGGATGAATTTAAGATTTTAAATGATGCTATGCTATGTAAATTTAATTTAAAAAGGACCTTAGAGGGTAGATTCATCATTTTGAGGTGGTTGAGGGGTAAATGAATCAATTTCCATGGTTATAGAGGCAAGTTGTTCCACTGCCTATATTCTTGTTCCTAGTTTAGAAATGGTTGAAACCACCCCTCTTCTCATGGATTTTTCCCCTGATGGCTAGCATAGGTGTTTTGATGTCTATATTATGTATTTTTTAGTCATTAGCAAAGGTTGGACTCTCTTGGATGCTCTGAGCAACATTGTACATCTCTACAACAGTTTGGCAAGGAAATAAACCAGGATTTGTAGCTATTTTTGTGGGATTCTTGTAGTAATGTGTTTTTGCATTGTTTCTCCTTATGTCATTAGTTTTTCTCATGTGTTATGTGTGCCAAAACCTAATTCATTCTTCTAAACTAAATGAAATCGATAGATATGTAGAATACATTGGTAATAGCGCTCTGCCTTGGGAATACATTTAGTTTTTGATGTTTTCAGCTGTTTGAAGAGGACTCATGATCTCTGCATGCCCTCCTCAGCTCCTCACCAGTCTTAAACCTACCATCTCACTCAATTCCAAGCGCCAAAAACACCTACCTACCTCGCCCCATAGAACACCCCGAATTCCTAACTTGATTTCCTAGACCCAAAGTTGCCTGCTCCATTTGATCCAGCAACAAACCATAAAAATCAACCAAAAACCCTAGAGCTACTATACCTAGCCTAAAATCCATATTTGAATCAGTCATCTCAACTGAGATCAACAAGGAGAGCGCCCTCTCCTGACCTGGTAGGGTTAGCTACTAGGTTAAGCTTGGATTGTGGTTATCCTAGGATTGCCTCCGTTTAGCCTGAGGTCAATCTAGGCTCTAACAACTTGGTCTCGTAATTTTGATATATCATGTTGCATTTCTTCCTCTTATTCATGATTCATGCTAGATATTTTAGATTTCTTACTAGGTGTTTCCATTTTGTTTCTTCAGGGCATCAATTAATGATAATTATTCTTCACTATGTCCTTTGAATTCCTTCAAGATAATTTTTCAAACCAAACTTATGCAAAATTTTAAAAATACTGCAAACCTTTTTTTACTTTGTAGGAGCTCGATATTGAATCTTCTGTATCTCTATAATTGTGGATCTCCAAGGTCTGAAATGTCATCTTATGGTAGCCCTAGGAGTCCTCATTCCAACCCTACAAGTATGATCAAGATTAGATTCTCCAAGGAAGAGTTATTCCAAATTTCCCACGATGACCTGATTATAGACTAGTTCAGTAGAGCGAATGTGTATGAAGTTCCATGTGTCACTGTTTCAACCTTTGGTCCTGAAACTGGTACAAAAACAACTAAAGTCTATCCTCTTTCTGTACCATTTTACAAAATTTTAATATGATGCTCAGAGAGAAATTTATGACGATTTTCTCTAGGTCACCTGTTTGAGATATAATTTGGGAGCCTGCAAAAACCTAACGTCCTTGGATCATATCTCTGAACATAGCGAGACAAGATCTTAAATTCGTACTCAAGGTTCATAACGATTGTGGCTCAAATGGTTTTGAATTTTAGCTTCTGAAATGTTGTAGAAACAAATTTATAGCAAAAATGACACGATGTCCTATTTGAAGCAGCGAAACCCTAGAATCCAAAGCTCTAATACCAATTGTTATGCAACCAACTCAAAAAATAGAAGAAAAGATAGAGCAATGACTTCAAATCAGCCTCTTCAAGGGGTAAACCTCCTTTACATTACACAAATGAACAATTCTTGGATGATACAAATGACAAGACCTCCCTTCTATATATAGGAGTCTAAGGGGTCACAATATAATTAGAGATGGAATAACAATAATATTTTAATGGCACAATAATAACAATAGTGGGCTTATATGGGGCACAATAATAAAAATATGGGGACTACATGGGCACAACAATACAATAAGGGGGTTTCAATAATAACAATAAGGGGCTACACTAATAGTATAGGGACCTAAAAGAGGGTGACTCATCTTTGATGCTTTGAACAAGGGTGACTCGTTGACGTTGCAACATGGGGAAGGCCTGGAGGGGACCATAAAAACATGAGTAGAAGATGGTTAATCATGAAGAAAATCGACATGTGAGTCAACCAATGAAAATGTAAATTGGTACTAGAGTACAGGTGGCCCAAGTGAAGAAATTTGATTTTAATAGGCAGCAAAGTGAGCCATCATGGAAAAAATGGGTTCCTGGTTAAGTTCATGGAAAAAATGGATTCCTAGTGAAGTGTCAATTTACCAAAAACTAAGGGAGACACATTATAAAACTCGCCAAGATATTTCCAACAATGTTGACAGTTCATCAAACCGAGCTACGGTTTGGTCACAATGGGTGATGGAAAAATTATGGTTTTTCCTATAAAAGGGCTTCTTGCCTCGAAGTCCAACTCATTTGCATAGTGAGTTGTTGGAGAATTTGGAGGGGAGGAGAGGCCCTAAATCATATGTAGACCGTAGTGGAAAAATCGACTGGCAGAATCTGGATTTACGAGTTGGAGGTAGATGGCCTAACTTTACTTATCAATTTTGGTGGATTTGATTTTCAGATTAGGGATTCAAATCACTAAGGGAAACCCCTACTCTTCCTCATATTCGTAACGCACTTTTTGGACCCTATTCTGAATTATGGAATGCAGAAACTGGGAAACTAATTGCATCCAATGTAGTTTTCAGGGAAAATATTACGTTATGGGCTAAGGGGAAAATCATGTTGGGGGGTCTCTGTTGAGCTGAAGCTTGGAACAAGAAATGTATGCGTTTGACTTTGAACTAACAAAACATAATTATTTGTTGTGGATATGGAAGAGCTAAAGGTGTCATGGTGAGAATGGGATTTAGAAACCCTTCGTGTTGAGATCTAGGGGAACCAAGCAGTCAAAGCGGTTTTGGCATGGTATGGGGTACTAAAGTTCTTGGAGAACCCATTCATGATGGTTCGTGAGCCCCTGCTATCAAGGATCATGAGATATTTGGACCCAAATCAAGAGGCCTTTGCAGTAAAGGGGCATAAGATCGAGATCACTATCCAGCACATAAAATTTTTTACATGATTTCCTCCCCTGGGGGTGGTGGGGGAGATACATCCAGTGCTTCCTCGTGTGAGGCATATAAGGGAGTTTGGGGATCATCATTGTGTACCGAGTGTTCGTGCAAAGGGAAAAACCTTCCTGATCAATGACTTAGAGAGACTTGAGACATGAGCTATAGCTGCAGCAGTGGTGTGGATTTTGGGTAGTCATGCCTTTTATCACATCATTGGGGGACAAATGATGCTTGAGGAGAGTGTATTGGCAGGGAGCTACTATTGGTGGGCCCAGATGATGTTGTCATCATTTAAATGATAGTTGAGTCTATGCAAGTGATAGACCAATGACAACTATTCATTTGGGACAGTTGTATGCTCATTCTTCTTTGAGAAGATCCTGACCATTCGACCACATGTACAGATCCATGATGGGGACCCGCAAGATCTCAGGATGCACTGTTGGGGGCAGCTACTGTGACGAGGTGGAGGTGGTGGAGTAAGACAAGTGTTTTGACATGAGTTCTTTGCACATTGGGACCATATGCCACTGTACATAGATGACTATATGTATATTGAAATGAACTATCAAGGAGATCTTGACTTTCCACTTCCACCAGGATGAGAATGGGGTTCAGATGGTAAGTTAAAGTTGTTATATATTGGTTGCATGTAAATTTTAGGAAATGTATGTATGTGGTATTGATTTCCAAACTTTTGGTATGCAGATATACCACAGCAGTCTTCATTGGCAAGGTGGGGGGAGGGGATTTCACACTCAATTGGTAAGACTTCCTCCTCTCCAAAAACAAGGTGGAAAGGAGTGAACCCAATGGTGTTTTTGAAAAAGATTCTAGAGGCCCACAAAGTAGGAAAGAGCATAAGATGCCAGTTGGTCTTGTGTTTATTCACCATCCGCTGAAGCATAGTTTTAAGGATTTTATTGAAAGCTTCAACTTGGCCATTGCCTTGGGGGTAATAAGACGATGAATATTGGTGTTCAAATCTAAAGAAAGACAATATCTCATTCCAAATCTCATCTTCAAAGTGTCGGCCATGGTCGGAGGTCAATTGTTTCGAAACTTTGAATTGAGCGATAACATGGTTAAATAAAAAGAGGGTTGCAGTAGTTGTTGTGTTATTGAATGTGGGCATGGCTTCAACCCATTTGGTGAAATATTTTATGGCCACGATATTATACATATGGTTATCAGCATATGGGGGTCTACACTCCATAAATTCAATAGCCCATTTACAAAAAGGACTGGTTGCGATGACAGGATGGAGGGGAGAAGGTGGAGCTCGCACCTTAGGGTGTATAATTGATAATTGGGACAATTCTTAACTTCCTCAATGCAATCACTAAAGAGATAAGGCCAAAATTAGTCATCACGCTTGATTTTATGGGAGGTGGTGACCACCACAATCACCACCATTGTAGGCATTGAGCACTTGCTCTAGTACAGCATGGGTGAGACAACGACGAAGGACAGTGTCAACACTGTGACGATAAAGACCATCATCGATGATGAGATAGGAAGGGGGTTGATGTTGAATATGTCATTGATCATCATGAATGAGATGGGGGGTAGATTTCTAGTTTCATAGATAGGTAAGGATGTCGCCATACCAAGAATCATCTGAGGTGATGGTGAACAAGTGTTCGTCTGGAAGGTCATCATTTACCGACAGATCAGGCACACCAGTAGGAAATTTAGAAATAAATTCAGTAAGGGATAAACCTTTCTTACTCTTGGGTGAGAAAATTTTGAGACTGAATTCTTGAAGGATCCGATGACTCAACAGGAAGGCCATATGGTTGGAATTGGTCACAACTTTGGTGGTACGTGTAAGGATATAATGACGAAACTTCTAAACAAAGAACACAACAGCCAGTGCCAACTTTTCTTCGTGTGTATAGGACACAGGGGGACTGTTAAGGTTCTTACTGACATAATAGATGACATGTTCATGCATAGCACCATCTTTGGATTAGGACCCCAACAATCAAATAGGAGGATGAAAATATATACATGATGAAATCCCTCTCAAAGTTAGGTGGACTAGTCAAGGGAGGGTGAGTGAGAGAACATTTGAGGGAATCGAAAGACTATTGAGCTTGGTCATCCCAAACAAGTGGAATGTTAGATACAAGGAGTCTAAGAAACCCATGTGCAATGGTGGCATAGTCAAGAAAAAATTGACGAAGAAAGTTGGTTTTTCCTTCGAGGCTTTGCAACTAGTGAAGAGTATGAGGAGGAGGAAGTTCGAGAATAGCTTGAACTTTGAGAGGGTCAAGAGTGATACCATTTTTGGACATAATGAAGCCCAAAATTCATCTGGAAGGAACACAAAAGACACACTTAAGGGGGTTGAGAAAAATTTTATACTTGCAACATCGAAGGAAGATGATACGCAAATCATGAAGGTGTTGTGGCCAAATCTTGGAATGAGTGGTGAGATTGTCTAGATACGCAAGGATAATATGAGCCAAGTCATGGAAACAGTAAGACATGGCATGTTGAAAAGTGGCCCCAACCTTCTTTAAACTGAAAGTCATGATAAGAAAAATTTCCCCACGGACTAATGAAGGTGGTTTTAAGTTGACTAGCATAACATATACGTATTTGGTTATATCCAAAGAATCAATGATTTGGTCTATTAAAGGTGTGGGAAAGTTGCCTTTGGGACAAGCTTTGTTCAGATCATGAAATTCCGTGCAAACATGAATGGTTCCTTGTTTCTTTAAAACGGGAACAAGATTGGACAACCATGTCATGTATTCAATAGGATAGATAAAACCATCCTACTTGAGCTTATCGATTTCGGCTTTGATAAACTCATGTTTGGAAGGATGGATAGGCCTTTTCTTTTGGCAAACAGGGATGGCATCAGGCCAAGTGTTTATGTGATTTTCAACAATGGCGAGATCAATTCTAGACATATCGGAATAAGACAAGGGAAAAATATCATGGAATTCTTTGAATAACTTGGTGTAAGCATCAATTTATTCAGGGGTGCATTGTGCCCCCAAGATGATATTTTCTTCGATCCCTGATTTATTCGAAATGTTGATTTTGATGATAGGGGTTAGCCATGTTTCCTTATTCAAAAGCATCTAGTACAAGAATGGGATTTCTAAACCAATTGAAATGACCATGAATGAATTCTTTAGACTCCACAGCATAATGATCATGGGTTTGTTGCATAAGGAAGTACACATGATGGTGCATATCATCCCAAGGATAATCAGGGGTGGTCATGGCTTCCATGATGTCTTCATTAAAATGAAAGATGGGAGGATGGAAGGAAGAGAGACCATGTGATGAATAGGAGCTACCTGAGGCATCTTCATGAGAGACAAGGTTCACATGCGCATTGTCAACAAGGGGAGACAGATGACTAATAGATGCGACATCTACCGATGTTGAGACTGAAGTGTTTGCCAAAGAAGGTTCAACGGAATCACAATAGGAGATGTCAATAGAGTCCCAATATATCAGTCCCATGGATGGCAACATGTAGAGAATGAGGCGGTACTATTTGTCATCTCGACATCAGGAGGAGGGATCATGATGGGTGGTTGAGAGGCCTCATGTTCTGGCATAAGAGTGGGACCAAAACCCATAGGTAGAGGAGAGGTGGAATGACTAAGAGTGGCATCTAAATGGTGAAGCACTTGAAGTGTATCATGAAAGTCTTCAATATGGGAACAATGATGAGAATAGTGCCCATAGTTGTGACACAAAGCACAAGGGTGATTCATGTGCAATGAGTTGTTCTTCTTAGCTGACTTGGGTAAGGTGACATGGACCTCAGGAATGTTGGAGTCAGGAAAATTATTAGAGACCACATTCTTGATATGAGGGAGCTTGAGACAATTATTGGTGGCATGTCCAACAACATCACACAAAGCACATGGAGGAGTAGGCTTTGGTGGCTTAGGAGGAGATGGAGTTTGTTGGGGTGTCTTATCTTTGGTTCCCTTTTTGTGGGTTTTTCCCCCCTCACCAGATGCTTTCGTAACCGGAGTGGATTCATGCTAAGGTTGTTGTGGAACTCAAGAAAAGGAAGGGGTAGGAATAACAGTTTGAACCAGGATCAAAGTAGTATAAGGTTTGAGTTGATCTAGGAGGAGTGTTTGCGGGAGGATTAATCTACTAGATTGGGATCCCCAAGGTAATGTTCGGTGAAATCAACGTAGCCATGGTAGGTGTAGAATAAAATCTAGGGGGCGGGAATAAGAATGGTATATGACCATAAGGGTAATGACCTGGAGGAATTTCTCCTAGATGGCTAAGACCCGGGGGAATAGTTCTAGGCTACAAAGGACTAGGAGAGATACCAACAGAAGGAAATGGACCTTGAGGAGTAATACCTGAAGGCTGGTTTGAGTTGGGAACAGTAGGTTGTGGATGAGCTAGCTGCTATGAAGGCATAATAGACTGCTTGTGGGCATCCTATGATTCTTGAAGCATGAAAAATCTATAAGAGATAGGCTCTCATGGGGTAGGTAGTGGACCATAATAAGCACCAAGAAGCATGGAATATTTGTATACTCCAGGTGAGACATTGGTGAGGGATGAGACAACCTTATTGCTAGTCATTGATGAGATAGTGGACTCAGGGGAAGTCTGAGATTTAGGATCATAGTAATTCAACTTATCAATACTGACAATATTTCAATTATGAGGAAAGCACATCTTTCAAATGATCACAGATGCAACAACGGACATGGCATAGGTGTAACTACGACCCAAGAGAATTTTATAATCTAATAGGGCATCAATGACCTCGATGTCAATGGAGACTATCTTGCTGGAAACAATAATTAGACAATTGTGATATAAGTTGAGGGGCTACGAGGGATGACCGTCTTAAGCATAGAGAGTGATGGTGGATGGGGAAATTTCAAGTGAACCAAGTTTCTTCCAAACACTGGCATCCATCACACATGTGGAGGCGCCTTCGTCTATGATACACCATTGAATAGTGGCGTTTCTTATGGAGACTGGTATTTGAAAGGAAACTGATGAAGGAGGGGAGGGTGTTCCGCTTTGTCAATGTCAAAGGAAATCATATGATCATCGAAAGGGTCCACAACACCCAAACCAAATAGTAGAGCTCTCCATTGGGATGGGCTAGTCTAGCGGACTTCCAGCGTTGACATGGTGGGAGGAGAGTGCGCCAAGTAATCTACTACGTTATATGTATGGGTGGATTTAAAAGAAGCAGCGTTGTGACATAATGGAACTTTAGGGATCTTAGGGACAACCTATACCTTAGGCAAAGGGATCTGTATCATACCATTTTATGATAACAGAGGCTCAGTGGAAACTTGAGGTTAGGAAATGGTTACTGACTTTGGGGGAGGCTTGTCATATTCGCACGACTGAGCCTGAAGGTTGAATTGTTCGATATTGACTTCATCGGAATTCATCATAAGTATTTGGTAATTATTAAGACCATATTGTGAAGGTGGGGGAATTGCATGACCTTGTGCAGGTTGGGCAGCGATATACATTAGAGGAAATTTCAGCCTAAAAGTGGTCTCTTCAAGAAAAGTCAAGAAATTAATAAAAAAATGTCATGTAGACATTTTCTTAATATTACTTTACTTTTATCTATGTACACAATATTTACTAGCACCATATATAATAATTATTTTTTACTATATATTTTTAATTTTTTACTTTTATCGAAATCCCTCAATATATGGCAAATTTTATATATATATATATATATATATATATATTCAACTATCGATATTATATTTTATATTTATATATTTATATATATTTTATATTTAACTACTTTTTTTGGGTGTTTTTTAACAACATAGTGTACAAAGACCATAATTTCGCCTAGAATATACTTTTTAGCTGGAATCTGGTAATTTTTCCTTTTTGAAATACATTTTTTAACTATTTAACTCATTTTTAACTAAGTAAATATTTTATATTTAACTATATATTTTATTTTTTGTGGGAATCCATTAATTTTTCCTCTCTGGAATATGTTTTTAAACTATTTAACTAATTTATATTTAGTTATTTTTAACTATTTAGCTATTTTATATTTAGCTATATTTTTTTGTTAAGCTTGGCAGGACTCTCTCATTTTCAATTTTACATGTCCATTATTCACCCCGCAATGGGGGGAGGGTAGTACAAGACTCGAACCCAAGATCTCTGGTTTGGTGAGACTTCATTCCATGACTATCACCACTTGAGCTACCCCAGACGGACTTTAGCTATATTTAATTATTCAACTATTTTTTGTTAGCTATTTAGCTATCTTATTTTTAATATAACTCTCTATATTTATATTTTATATTTAACTATTTTTTTGTGTTTTTTGGGACATGGTTATTAGTGTCAAATGGGCCAACATTTTTAATTTATATTTTTCACTAATATCAAGATTTACATAACATTAATAAATTTTTCGATATTCTAATTCATATGGGTAAGGTAGTTAAATAATATTAATAAAATATTTTACGAATACTAAAATTAACAATAAAATATTTCACTGGTAACTAAATTAATAATAAAATATTTCACGGATACCCAAATTAAACAATTTAAAATTTTAAGACATGTACCTATTTTTAAATTTAAACAATTTTGATTGATTTACATATTATGACATGGAAATTATGTGAAACTTTCATGGGCACTTTTAGGCTCAAATTTCCTCTAATGTCCTTGATGAGGAAAAGTATTGGTAAACACAACCGGTTCATGAGATGAAGCGAGAGGAGGAGGAGGTTGAGAAATGGGTCGTGTTCCTCTAGAAGAAGTTGTTTGAGCTTCCCATACTTGGCGCATATGAGGTAAAAGGGTACACTCATAGTTATAATTTCTAAATACACCACAATAGGCACAAGATTTGTTCGTACGAAGAGCCTTGTTTTGCTTGGGTTGTCTGCCCTACTGTTGTGTTGCGGGATTAGGTTGGTTTCCCTGAGGTGCATTAGGTGGGGGACCCTAGCTTCCCTGATTACCTTGAGATAGTTGGTTTTGGTTACCTTCCCACATGTTTCATTTCTTTGGATTGGGGGGATTGGTTGCACTCTATTAAGCATACACTTAACCTTGAGGAGAAGGTTGTTGTTGTGCCAGAGGTAGAGGAGGCATGGGGAGTTGGGGCATTAGTGCCCGAGGGGCTAGAGCGATAGGCGGTGCATACGAATAATAAGGAGATGGGGCAACATTAAAATAAATAGATGGAGCAACGATTTTCCCTAGCATCGACTGATGCAGATGGGGATATGCATATGACGTGTTGGGACCTAGATAAGCATTGCCATGAGAAGTATTGGGAGGGGGATAGGTCTAAGAGAAACAGGTCCTCCCTAGGGTTAACCATAACTCATTGGAGGTGGAGCATATGGTGGATGTTGAGGGTGTGAAATTGATCCAATGATACCATCAGCGACATGAGAGTCCCCCAGCGCATTAGCAGCACCAGGTCAAGGTAGATCGGGAATGATAGTATAAACATATCTTAATTGTGCATAGATCAGATCATATTTCAAAGATACTTGGAGCACATTTTCCTCAGACTAGGGGAAGTGAGAAGTGACATATTTACCAATGGGGGCCATAAACGATCTAAGGAACCAATCCATGTAGATAGGCGGGTGACATAGGTTTGACGGAAAGAGGTCAAGAGTTTGGTACCAGTGTCATATAAGAGAGGTAACTGGAAGTATGACATAAAATATTTTTCTAGAGTCATGAAGGTAGAATGGGAGGCATGTGGTTGGTCCACATATCACTTAGTAGCAGTTGTAGTAGGCATGTGTTGGAACAAACGAACAGAATGAAGTCTTCAGTGATATAATTAGATGAAAACCATATATGAAATGATCGAACATGATTTATGGGGTCTTCTATAAGATTACCTTTGAACATGGGGATGTCAAAAGAAATCTTGGTAGGCATAGCAGGCCAACTAGATTCATGGAGAAGAGGGTCGTTGATGAGCTGGCTGAAATCAGGGAGGCTCAAACCAGCCATAAAAGGAAGCAATGGAGTAGGAGTGAACATAGTGGTAGAGGTTTGGCTTATGGGGTTACTTGGGTTACCACCTTGGTGACCACTTAGGTTTCCTGCACCCACATTGGTGCCTAACATGGTGGCAATACGAGGTTGGGGAGATGTGGAATCTAAGGAATAACTAGAAGAATCAGTAGAACCAAAGTCAGAATGAGGACTCAATGGAGGACTAGGAGGATGAAATATAACTCGATGGGGAGGAGTAATATGTCCTAAAGGAAACTGGGGGAAAAGTCCACGAAGTATTTGCATTAAATGCCCAGGGGGCGAAATGATGTCAAGACAAATATGACTCAATATATTAAAAGGGGATAATTAGAGAAATAGATCAACAAACTGCAAACAAACACCTAGTGCAGTGTTGTTAAGTGTAAACTTACTATATTAAGGTGCTACTCAATTCAAGCAAAAGAGTCCTATCAAAGAAAAATGACCTCTAACCTATAGGTGATATATATCCTCAAACAAGTCTTAAATCTATTATTTCATATGGCCTTCTAAAAGAATTCTTACTTGATGGAATCTAATCCCCACAAGTAGAGTTGTTGAGAGAAAGGTGGGGTAGAGAACCAACTACCGCCCATAACTAGTCCTATAGGGTGTTTTCTAAGATTGGTCACTATGGTTACCTTCGTCCCATGGGGGTGGTCAAGTATTGAGCTTCTTGGTGATCAACCACAACACGGGATTCCCTATCATAGGTTAGGTAGCCTCGAGGAGAACCGTTCACACGATGACCTAGCATAACCCCCTATGTCTCAATGTAAGTGATCAATGTGTGTTACTGGAAGCCTATCCCGCCTATCCCACCAATCATAAACCTAAAATACATATATTGTTTGGCCCTAGTGCCCAAGTGGGCTCAATTTATGTATGGTGAATTATTAAGGTGTAGGATTTCAAGTCTACGCTTGGCGGTGTTAACCAAGATCACATTCGCTTAGGTGTGAGTGTGTGAAAGTGATGTGTCAAGTGGATGAGGTAATTGAGCATGTTTTATGATGCCATGTGCTGCTAAAAATAAATTTTTGAGATACTGTAAATAATGTTGAAAATGTATAGAAAAATAAACAACAAATCAAGCACACAAAACCCCACCCAAAAAGGTTATCAAGCAGCTAAGCAAGAGAAGGAAAACAAGATATCCAAAGACACATAAATTTCCTAAAAGATCTAATGTCAAAGGGAATGTGATCTACAAGTACTAATCTTCTATAAATGGTGCAAACACACAACAAAAATCAGAGGTGAAAAATGTTGCAAAGGATAGGTAAGAAGCTCCAAAATCTAGGACACTCAAGGGGATCCTAAGAGGGAAAGGAGAAACCCAAAATATAGAGGGAGAAAAATGGTGAATAAACCTATACAAAAGGGTTGTAAAATAATGGATCAAATCCTATAAACTAGTGGCTGAAAATGTTGAACCCTAGACTCCTCAACTCAGTCAATCTCTTCCTAAAAAGGCGGATGTATACTCTAAACACTAGGGGGTTTTTTTCCTTCCTCAAAGAAAAATCTAGGAGAATATAGGCCTGGGGGGGGACTCAAAAGGAGATAAGAAACCCTTCCCAGTAAACATACATCACTCTTGGAAAATCTAAAGAAATTCTTAAAAATTCTTGAGAAAAAATCAAAATGTAGGTACTCACATGTAAACAGTGGAAACCGCATAAATCTGTCCAAAAAGGGTGTTTTGGAACGCAGATCTGGGGCCGAAAAGTGTAATTTTCTCTTGAGAATCTCGATCCACAGATCTTGCAAAGACGTTGTCATCTTCTTCTCAGTTTGGTACCTGTGACCTACGGAAAAAACCAGAAAACCACCAAAATCCAAAAATTTGATAGTGAAATAAAGGAGGGCTAAAAATAGAAATTGACAGGCTAAAAATAGTTCAATAAAATATTTAAAACCACTAGAACAACAATCACCAAGGATCTGAATTACTATGCCAATGGAGTTTCCATTTGTTGACGACTGTGTAGCTAAAGAGCTAGTGGAGTCGTCATTTGTTAGTTTAAATATTTCAGGAAGATGTTCAAAAATACTTCACTAAAGTCACTGGTGACAAGTGACCCTAAAAAAATATGTGATTGTTTATGCTTCAAATTTGCAATAATAAAACGAGAAAACCCTTCAGCAAAAAGATTGTATGCGATCCAAAATTGAAAACAGCAAGAAATATTTGATGTAATAACCCAATAGAAATCTTTTATTAAAACACTTAGTCAAGGAGATCTACAACATGGGTTTGCATTACCAGTGACCGAATAAACTAAACCGTTCAAATTTTCATGTAATTTATGTTTCTTTAGTTTCCTCTCATGGCCTCAAAGGCCCAAGTATTAGTTTATGTATTTTGTATTTTGAATATCTAATTAGTGTTTTTTCTTTGCCTCTTTCAAAAGGGTTCAATTTTGGCTTTGGGCATCCATTCCCAGTGACCGAATAAACTAAACGCTTCAAATTTTCATGCATTTTATTGTTCAGAAAAAAATATAAACTTTTATTCCGAAAAAAAAAGTAATCTATATTAATTAATTTAAATGAATAAACTACTTAATGCAAGTAATACATTTTAAATCATCACCATCTCATTAAAATAAGGAAAAAATATTTAAAAAAGAAAACAAACAAACACAAAAAAACAAATTCCGTGTTTTTTTATACAGTGGGGAAACCTGTCATAACTTAGTTCTCAAACTAGCAGTGGGGACATCCATCACTGGTTTTTATCCGCAAATGCAAATTCACTCATCACCATTATTCAAGGAAAACCATGCCACTTGGAATAACCCATTGGTGGTTTGTAATGGGGTGGGATTTCTCTCTTGCTAGATGCCTCTAGTTCTTGGGTTGTTAACTTGTTTCCTTACGTCCAAGGAGGACAAGCTCTTAATCAAGCAGAAGCAGTTTTAAGGCATATTCTAGGCCCAAATGAATTCCATGTTATAATTTTTTTTTCCGATTTCTTCCAAATTACCAAAGTAGAAAACAAAAATTTATTTGAAACTATCAAAGTAGAAAACAAAACTTGAAACCAAACATATATTCTTTATGGAATTTTGTGTGAGAATTTTTATATCATTAAAATTAATGATTTGCAAAAACAAAACTTAAATATGTACTTTATTTATTTATTTTTTAATATTAAATAATAGAACAATTTGAAATCTTTTATACATTGACATGAATATTTAATAAAATATATTCTTTATGAATTTTGTGTGAGAATTTGCATATCATTAAAATTAATGGTTTGCAAAAAAAAAAAAACTTAAATATGTACTTTATTTCTTTATTTTTCACATTAAATAATAGAACAATTTGAAAGCTTTTATACATTGATATGATATATATATATATATATATATATATATATATAAAGGGTGTTTCATGGACACTGGGTGGTCGCTACATTTTCAGAAAATCTAGGCAGATCAACCCCGAAAGGAATCTCTTAAATCTCGCTGGCCAGACTAGCAGGGCCTAACCCCAAGGGTGTCAAGGAGAATTAACCCTGTAACCTCCCGATCGGCGAGGTACTTTACAACAGGGACTCAACCAGTTGAGCTAACCCTTGGGGCTAATTATAAGTTAGTTAAATAAAAGTTTAACTCTTTTATGTTTTATATTTTTGGTGTATTTTTTTGGTTTATTTTTTAATTTGATTAGGATTTTATGGAATCACAAGTTTGAGTTGTGAAATCTCAATGATTTACTGTTCCAATAGTTTTTAAGGGTTAAATCCATTTACGCATTCAAAAATGTATTTTAAACAACAAAAACCCACAATTTTACCAAAAATTGTATAATCAGATTCCTTAAAAATAAAAAATGTATAAGAATTAGAGTAAATCATTAAATAAGGTATCTATTATGAAGTATGTAAATACAAAAGTATTTCCCAAGTGACATTGATTTATGATCTCATTCCTGCGGAAGCAGAAAATCCTAGGGTGTGCAATATTGTGCAAGAGCCAGTTGACAAATCTCATCCTTGGGCCTATTTTGATGGCTCATCTCAAGATGGTAGATGTGGTGGTGGTGAAATATTGTATCTAAATGAATACTACTCTTACAAACTTAAAATTGGTTTGGGTCATGGTTCTAGTAACTATGCAGAGCTTTTTAGCCTTAAATTACTTCTACATTTTGCTTCAAAGAAAGAGTGTTGCCAGCTTTACAGTTTTGGGGATTCTCGTGTTGTAGTAAACCAGTTTAATGAATCATATATTTATCACATGCACACACTCAAGCCCATATAAGAGGAGATATTATTTTTAAAATGGAATTTTGACCATATCATTTTCCAACATATCTACAGTGAGTGAAATTAAATTATTGATGAGCTTCCCAAGATGGGTGCTCAGAAAGCTTGGGCAGTTGGCAGATATCATAATAGATAGGCAATGGACACTATTAGTATTACGACATACTATTTATACATGGGTTACAGTAGGTGGAAGATCAAGAATAACTCATTCAGCTTGATTCGGGATGATTTAAATCTCTAATTTTACAACAGAGCAGTTATATTTATATATGTTTTTTGTATCTACGAGATGAACTACACAAATGTTTTATGTTTTTTCCTTTCTCTTTGTAAATGGGACTCATCACACCCAGGATGGTTTTTTTTTTTAAGATTTTGTAATCTTACCTAGTTTATGTATTATTGGCTAGTAGCAATCCATGAGAGATAGCATGACTATTCGGCATGTAATTTTCATCTTTTCATAATGGAAATTATGATTTTTCCTTGGGGAAAAAAATAATGTTGAAAGGGAATGAAGATATTTTAAATATTTTTAAAATTAGACTTGGGAAATTTATATTAAGCAAAACATATGAGGATAGGGTAAAGAGATTAGTTACATCAAGAAAAGATAACAACGATATTGCCAATGATTGTGAAAACATCCATGAATAATGTTATTGACTTGATTTTTTATATACCCAAAAGAACTACATTCCAATATTTCTTATCAAACAAATTGGTTATCTAACAAGAGGCAAAAACAATACATAATTAAAATGTGTTTTACTTCTTGTTATCATTGGTTGAGATACTAGAAAGGTTTTATTCTTCTTTTTCCCCACATATCCCATATTGTTGGAAATATGATTATACTAAGAGGAGGGTGAATTAGTATTTAATGAATAATTTAATTAATCTAAAACACTTCAATACATATCAATCACAACAACAACATAAACATACACCACACACACGCGCGCACACACACACACACACATATATATATATAAGAAATTTATTTTATTATTGAATGATCTTGCATGCACCAACCTATTGTTACATTGATTTTATGGTACCAACCATAAGGACGCACCAACTCACTTAAATGTTTTACTGGCACCAACTAGAATGAGGCACCAACTGGAAGGAGGCAACAACCCCCTAAAAACATTTACTGGCACTAACCAGACGAAAGCACCAACCCCTGAAATGTTTTACTGGCATCAACCAAAAGGAATCAATAACCCCCTGAAATGTTTTACTGGCAACAACTAAAAGAAGGCACATGCCAAAAAATCTTAACTAAATCCTTCTTTATATCTTCATCTTTGTTTTGTTTTTCTCCTCTATTTTTCACATCATTCCCTATTTTGTATCTTCATCTTAGTTTCATCCAAAATCCTTATATGTTTCTTCTTTCTTCTACATTAAACTTTGATCTTTTGGAGGCCACACTTTGTTCTTCTTATTCACACCTAGAAAACATCCCTGCATCTCAAACTTACTAACTTCATAGTATTGATTGCATCCAAATTGAATAGCTTCACACGTCTTCCATTGACTTCATTTCTCATACTTGTTTCACACATCACACCATAGAACCATCGCAATCAATTACACACAGCCAAAATCATTTATGTTACAATCAATAGAAATTCCACCATATCCAAAATTGGCATATTTATACTAGACTAGATTGGAAGTTTCATGGAAGGGTGGACATTAAAACTGAATAACAATTTTATTTTCTTTTGGAAATCAAATCCAAATGACTTGGATTATTTTCATATTCCCTTGGTTCCTAGGGGACTCCTCATTGCATCCATGTGACCATATGATATGACCTTGTCTAAACATGTGTTCCTATAATATGGATTTTGGTCCACTTATATGCAATGAGTTCCCAAACATTTAGATTTCCATTTATTAGCTCCAAGTACTTTGACAACTAGCACTTCATGACCTAGGGCTGGGACCATAGGCTTGAATGTGTTTTCACTTATATCTTGCATCCAACTCTTAGAAATAGTCATTTTATTGTATGAGGTGACCCTAGGATACTCGGACATCACATAACCATGATTTTGGAATATTGACTAAGTTCCTTCTTTTGGCTTTTTTCTTCATATGACCAAGTGTCGAGACCATAGCTTTAACGCCATGCCAACTTGTAATGCTTGTCAATTAATCCTATTAATATCGATGACAAAGAGGACACTACGAGGCCCCCTCAACTAATTGAACTTTAACAAGGTGGTGGGGGGGTCCGGGGGGGGTAGCGGGCATTGGTTTCCATGATTTTGTTGTATGTGCAATTTAAATTACCCCCACATTTTTAAAGGCACACCAATAATCCCATGATCCGATCAAATTCAACAATGGTGAAGTCACTTCAAGACTCCTTACTTTTCTAACTTTAATAAGAGAGTCTAACTTTTTTGTCATATGTGCATGTGCAATGTGGCCATTCCACCTCAACTACCATCTCATTTATGCCAACCAACCAAGACCTACCACATCGTCTTTATGCCATTGATCATGTCATGTCACTACCACATCGTAACCACATTTCACTTGAAAAGGGGTCACATAGCCACCCAAAAAGCCCAAATCCACTTGCCACATGTCTTCAATTAAATGTGTCATGCCATCAACTTATACTTCAATGTTTCCACCTATACTTCCACTTCACACTATGGTCCACGTGGTGTTGGGCATTGGGAAATCTAATATCTAGTAGTTTTCTAAAGTGTTTCCATATTTCTCTTCTGAAGGCCCAAATGACCTCGAAGAGACTAGACATCAAAGCCTAGATTTGTCTAGCTAATCCAGTATATAGTTTGTTTCACCTTTTCCACAATAAGATGCATCCCAAATGATTGGATGCATGAATGCCTCAATGCATTCGTGGATGCCTAGATGTCTATATATATTAGAAGGAGACTCATATGAATTTCAATGGTTTGAATATATTTCACAGCCTAGATATATTTAGGACTTGGATATCTAAATTCCCTTAACCTTTCCTGAACTTTCTTCACTTCAGATTCGCTTTCTTCATCATTACTTGGGTGTTTTCCTAAGTGCCATGTATCATTGGAAAGCTCTTTAAGAGGCCTATCTATCCAACCACTTTGCATTCTCATTTGATAAGAATAAATGAATATAAAATACATGGAAAATATATGTTCTTGATTGACTACATTCACTTCAATCGCAAATATTCAACAAGCTCCCCCTAAACTTGACATCAATCTCCCATGTTGCTAGACTTTGACATTAATGACATTGTAGTTGACATTAACGACAACATATGAAACACATACTTATTTCAAAGTAGTTGGATACCCTGCTAGCTCTTGCAAGCTTGAAGTATCTTGAGCTAGTGATCCTTCTTGTTCTAGAGACTCAACTTCAACCCAATCTACCTAACTCACTATTGTCTGAGAGCCTAACTTACCCCGAGTTTCTTGCCCTGAATCATATGGGACTGGTTCTTTTTTTTTATCTTTGGGTTACCTATTCTTATTTATTTTATTGAGGTATTGGAATCATTTGGATCAAAGGATTTGTTGATGGTCTCATGAAACTATTTGGTGATCCTTTAAAGAAGCAACCCATTAGGGTGATTTTCATTGGTGCTTCCCATTTTTATCAAACACTTTTGTGCATTGAGTTGCAATATTACTAGTGTTGAAACAAGCCCTACAATGCAAGGAGACTCTCTTATAATCTAATTTTTGGGTCCAAGAATAGTTTTTACCTATCAAGGTAATTTATGTCGGAAACCCTACTCTAAAATCCATCTCAATTCTTACATGTCTCTCTATACTACACCTTTTACTTTCATGAGAGATAATATGGAACTTTCCTAAAGCTAACTCAATGGCTTGAATAGAGGAACCCCAAAAATGAAATATCATATTTGGAACCCTCACCCAAATAGGGATTATGGCCAGAACCTCTCTCAAAGGATTTAAAGAGAGAGACCATTGTTAGCCTCTTAGTCTTATACAAGCATGAAGTCCTAATACACCACCTTACATTTTTCACATTTAAAGATATAGTTGTTATCCTAAGTATGTTTCTAGATTTCTGTTTTCTTCCACCTCCTTTATCTCCTTATGAGGTGTTGAGGTGGGACCAAAGAGGTGATTGTAATCATTTATTATATATTTGTATCATTACTATGGCTTGAGGTCTTTTCAGCCAATTTTCTTATCTCTTGTCCCAATTATTGTTCTATATTTTATTATGGTATCATAGATCTATAGTTCTTGGGGCCTTCATTAAGATGTGGTATTTGTTCATAGCGTTATGTATTCAAATCTATTATCCTAGATATGTCCAATCTGTTGATTTGAGGCTATATCTACTCATTCCCAATATATTCAATATCAAATGATGAGAAATCTATATTTAAATTATCATGAGTTGTATCAAACTTGTTAGCACTCCTCAGTGTCCCAAGGTTGCAAAAGGAAGCCAAGGAGGTAACCTCAGACCAACTTTGGACTTAGAAGCTAGCCAAATCAGAGAGGGCTCTCTCCAAAAAAACCTCACATCCAATGGAAGTGACTGGAGAATATATGGATTTTAGGCTAGGTATGTAACACAATAGGGTTTGATTTAGGGTTTCTTACATAGAAGCACTAGGTCTGAGAACTAGGTCAAGTATCCCAAATGATCAGTTGCAAATATAGAATGAAGCAAGGTAGGTGTAATCAATGGCACAAATTGAATTTTTCATTGTATTATGGTGAGGGGAAAAAAGAAGCAAAATGAGCATATAGGTATGAATTCATTTGCCTAGAAGGAAAAACACTCATATGAAAATCTTAGACAAAATAGAGCATATTGATCATGAAATCTGATTTAACACTTAAGAGATAATCACCATAAGAATATAGATGGATGCTATAAATACTTAATCATCTGAAATGGATAAAGAAAACTAGAGAAATACAGTGCCACAAACCACATCACAAGTATCCCATAAAAATAGCTGCAACTGCATATATTTCTGCAAAAATGTCTAGTACACTAGTTGAAGAGTTGAGATTTAAGAATCCAACCCCATCTATGAGTTCATTCTGAATACATATAGATGCAAAACAAAATTTCCCCTCTCAGGGGTCAAATCCTGCTTCCTACGAATTGATTTCCTAATCCTACCTAACCACTGCCACATCATGAGGAGTTAGAAACCACTTTCCTCCTTTACACTAACTGATTTTAATTTGACTTTGAAGGCATTTAATTACAAGATATTCACTCTAACCATCATTAAAACACTCAACTACAGGTAAAATAATTTTTGACATTAATTACATCAAGAAAAATCAACTCTACACCACGAAAATTCATAAAGAGGCTTCCTCCACAGATGTGCAACGAAAGCTTCAGAAGCATAGCGAGTATTAGTAGAAGCACAAAAAATATTTGAGTTGATGTTTTGATGGCCTTTAAGTGGTTTTGAACTTTGATGACCTAGGAAGATAGTTTAGGATGTCTACTACACCCTTAGACCTTTAATTCACCCCAAATCCATCATTAAGACTCTTCAAAACTGATTTGAAAAAAAGTACTCTGGAAGCGCAGTGAGTGACCCAAAACAGTGGCAGAAAGGTGAAAAACAGGTACTAATAAAAATTCACCTCCACATGTTTTCCAAACTTCATTTGGAGCCTCTGGGAAAAAGTGCAGTGAGCACACATTGCGTTTCTGTAGCATGTATTTTTGCCAATGCACACAAAACTCCAAAAATTTCAAAACTTTGCAAAAATTTGTCTCCTTTCCTAATTTATGACATGGCTTCAAACAACTAAGGAGGCATCAACCAAAAGATCAATATTATCCCTCTTCTTAAGCTTCTTTAGGGTCTTCTTAAGCTTATTCTTCATGTTCTTAACCCTAATCTTGAATACCATGTTTCTTATGTAATAGTGCCTTTCCATATGCCTCTGTGTGCAGTGTCTCTTTTTACCTTCCTCACAAGATTCTCTAAATGCTCATTCATCTTTTCAATCCAATACTCCCTGTTCTCTTCAAAATAAGCAGTTAAGGATTCATGAAAGGTTTTTTGGGTTTGAGGAGGAGATGCCTCTTTGTCATGTTTTTCTTTCCTTGACATTGCTCTTGTTGTAGGTCTCCTTGGCTGTCTTTGAAGGTCTTGATCCTGTTGTTCTACATCAATGACTTCTTTTCCCTTGTACTTGGCTACCAAAAGATCTTCACTGCTAGATGAGGGAGAATTTTCATGTGATTTAATTTTCTACATTAGGCTTAGCTTCAGTCGCCTATTCTCTTGTTTCAAGAAAGCCACCATGAAATTGGTTTTAGAAAGGTCATCTTGTAACTCTTTGATTTGTGCATGTTTCTCTTTAATGATGTCTTATGTTGCCTAATCTCCATGATCAGTCATATCCACCTCAGGAGGTACCTTTCCATGATGCTGCGATGGTGAATCACCTTATTCCCTAGGTGATTGTTCTCTCGTGGCTTCAGCTTGAACTTATTCAATAATAACCTCCTTAGGCACTCTTCTTGCTTGAGCCCTAGTCATAGTTCTAGGAGTAGGCATGTCTCTTTCTATCTCAGGGGCAAAAACCAACCTCTCACCCTTCTTTTATGTTTGTGAAACCTCTTCTCTAGGTTCTCTTTTGTCACTGATTATTAGGATGGGGTCCCCTAGGTCAGTTTGGGGTTAGTTAACCCAAATTTTGTATACAGTTTTGTAAAAGATGTAAAGTATCCACAATATGTGGATGCGGAGCACGTATATGAATAAGAGTCAAAGGGGCTTAGCCCCCTATTTTGGGTAAATTTTTGAGTCAGTTTTGAGATTCACCCATGGTCCACAGACCATGGCATTGTATTGAAAAGTCTATAAATAGTTGAGTCTTAGTGAGTCTTAGAAGTAAGTTGGATAGAGAATTGGGTACATTGAAGATATTTTTGTTGTCTTGGGCAAGAGCTAAGGCAGGAAGGCTCTGCTTCCTGCACTTAGATAGAGAAGGGAAGGCTCCTGCAGCTGAGTGCATAGGAGGCCTAGGTAGAGTCCACAACTAAGTGCGCAGACCCCTGCAGTTGTGTGCACAGGGTAAGAAGAGTCTGTAATTAGTAAATTGAAGATCAATAAAGATAGTTTTCTGAAGAATTACTGAGTATTTCCATTTGTATCTATTTATGTTATATGTCGCAGATGAATGACATGTTTATGAAATAATGATTGAATGTTTACGAATGTCTTGAATCTATCTTAATAATGTATGAAATGAATTCTTAGCCACTTCTGTGAAGTTACAAGCCTTTTCTCTTATGTTTTCTAATGAATTAAGTAGATCTACATGAACTCCAATCTAGGGTTACTTTTTGATGCGTGTAAGTAGGTAAATTGATTGTTTAAGGTCCGCAAAGACTGATCGTGGACCTATGTGAAGGTCTAAAGGCCGCTTTAACTCAGTTACAGTAACGAGCCCTAGAATTCTATTGATATGCACGGAGGTAGATCCAGGAGCTGGAAGACATCACACTAGTCTCTTAATGCAAAAACTTGGTTCTTGCATACCCTAATATTGCTTCGATTGAGACTGCAGCCTGCGCTATGTAGGTTGTTGTCGAAAGGGCCAGCAATGTAGGGTTTTGGTGGTTGGCACAACTAACTCTGAACTTGGGTTGGGACCCCTTAAGCCAACAAATAGTTTTGTTTCTAGGACCGGGATCTGCTTAAAGGGATGTGAGATGTCGCATCATTGGAATCTAACTAAGAAGGAGATTGAAAAGTGGTTAGATCAGAATATTCATGAGTTCATGGCTCAAGAAAACAGGAATTTGCACCTGTCGAAGGAGGAGTGGTTGAATATATATCTGTATAAAGAGGTACATGAAATATTCTGCTGTACTTTCCCAATTGAACCATACAAGTGGTTAGCCAAATTAAAAGACAGTCAAGGAAGGTGGAAGCTCGATAGTCCTATAGTGTGGACTCCACAATTGGTGCGACAACTGGAAGCCTTTGAAAATAAGATTGTGTGGGCTATCAATCATTGGCTTGATTGAATTCTAGGAGGATTTATTATAGAATTTACAGTTGAAACCTCAATCAGCTATAGCGAAGCAAAGTGAAGATTCTTCAAGGGACCGCGAGGTAAGTATTTAAGGTCATTGAATACTTGGATTAAAATTATATTATGTGAAAAGAAGGTAATGCCATTAACCCGATGTTCAGAGCTACGAGAAGTGGAATATTCTTTAGAAATCGGGATGAATCAGGACCAGAGCATAACCCATTAATTGGACCTCCTTTAAGTGACGACGAAGGGGCAGTGCATACAACATTGTGAAGCGTTGTTCAGCTAATAACTTAGGGTTTTTCTAGAACACATCATCCATACACTCCACCTCCACCTCCACCTCCACCTCCACCACATACACCTTCACCCACACCTCCACCTCCACGGCCACTATTCAACATGGTGAACGCAATGAAGATGTCGATCTTCAAGGGCATAGGAAGTGAAGATCTAGAGAAATTATGTTTTGTTGTGAATGTTGTATGGACAGTGTAACAAATCACTGATGATAATATAAAGAAAGCTCATTTGGTTATCTCCTTGCAGGATCATGGGCTAACCTAGTACGTTAAGTATTGTGATGACAATCCTCATGCACCACCAGCAAAAACTCGGAGAGCTTTGAACAAAGAGTTTAGTAAGCCTAAATCCAAGGTGCAATCGGTAATTGAATTTAAAGAGATAATGATGAAGGTTGAGGAGAGACCTTGGGACTTTGATCATAGGTTGAAGTTCCAGGTCAGATAGGCTAACATGAAAATCTCAGATATCTAGCATTGCAACTGGTTCATCGCGTCACTTTTGCCCCATTTGAGAATTTCCCTATCACAGCAGAAGATCGCAACACATGTAGAATCCTTGGAGATCACGATGAGGCTACACGCATCACCCATTCAGGATACGAACCTAGGGGTACAATAAATCCACTCGTAGTTAGCAAGCCTACACCTAGAATTACAGATTTTGAAGAAAGTAAAGGAGACTAAGCCAGAAGTGTCTGCATATGTATGGTGTTTGAAGTGCAAGGGCCATGGGCACGATAAAGATCATTGTCCCATGTACGTGAATTATATTACAGGGGGGCCAATTCCCCTAAAGCCAGAAGCCCCAGCAGGGTCAAGCACAGAGGCTGCATTATGGTGTTCTATTTTTCAAGTTACTGGGAAACATGCGATGGATAACTGCCACTTGCTTTAGAAGTTCGTTCAGACACCTTAGTAGTTGTTATGTAATTTCTGTAAACAATGAGTGTCATTGTCAAAGCTATGAGCTGATGATGGAAAGAACCCCTACTTACCGTATGCAAGAAGAAATTCGACCTCTAGATCCAGAGGAGCACACAGAGGTTTTTAGGGCCAAGGACAAGGGTGAGGAGGAGGACCTAGTAGAGGTCGTGGTCATATTATCTACTACAACTTTGGACAGTCGGGGCACTTTTCATGAGATTTCATGAATCCTACACACCCTTCGTATCAACACTGCAAAAATTTTGACCATGCCATAGAAGAATGTCTAGTGTTAATAGCTAATATGCAAGAGAATAAATCGCAACCTACGCAAAATTTACAAATGATGAGGATTGAGCCCTGCGAGGAGGATCAAGGCATTAATATTGTGCTAAGAAGTGGTATGAAAACTAGCACCAATAAGGGTAAGCGGCCTAAAGAAGATGGATGGGTTCGTAAAGCTCCAGAGAAGGAAGTCAACTTTGATCTTAATCACGCTAAGGAAACATTCATGGAAGCCAAGAAGAGCTTTGTTGAGGCCTCCACCTTAGGAAGCCAAGACAAGATGCAAGAAACTAGTGTGCCATCAGAGGTTGATCCTTCCGTACTCACTACTGTTTTGGAGACCTGCATAAAGTTACTGCATGACAAGAAGGTTTTGTAATGATTGTAGGACCTAATAGACAAGTGCGCCAATAAGGAAAAGACTCCTTTGAAGCAGCACATGGTCAAAAACATTGATAAGCATAAGGCATGCACCAGGTGAGAGATGTGGCTAACAGCATAGATAGGTGATTATGAAATGGACTAGGTAATTTTGGATTTAGGGTCTAATGAAAATGTCCTACCAAAACAGACATGGGAAAGGATGGGGAGACCTGCGCTGCAGTCGTTCCAATTCAGCCCAGGATGGTGAATCAATAGAAAATCATCCCCATGGGATGATTATATGGAGTAACGGTTGATATTGATGGTGTGAGTGCAGTAGCATACTTTGAAGCTATATAAATTGTCGATGAAAATGGGAATTGACTGGGCTATTGATATGAATGGGGTCATTAATCTGAAGAAGAGGACAATTTTGTTTGAAATAAAGTCACTTATGGTTATAGTTCCACTGGATCCTGCAAAAGGGGTGTGCTATACTGAACCAGCCCGCGATTATGTGGAAAGTGACGTCGAGCTGGACCAAATCTACAAGATAACAGCGCGAGATCAAGATTGGATCAATCCAACGGTAGATGGACAGATTGCATGGGATCGAGAGAGCTCCCGCACTTCTGATTTAGACGAGGAATTAGAACATTAGCAGAATCACTTACAAGAAGTTTCTACACTGCAATGCAATATCATGACGAAGTTGTTGCGCAGTGTTTCATAAGAGGTAATAAAGTTACCTTATTATGATGGTTTGACTGATGTAGATATGTTTTTAGATGAATTCGAGCATGAAGTCCCTGAGGACCACTGATTTCAAGCATTGAAGTTGGCACTGCGTGCTACGCCCGCATGATGGTGGGGTATGCATAAGGATAGTCTTGTTGGATGGTGATATTATAGGAGAATGTTGAAGCTATGGTTTGGGCATGATAATACCAGAATGACTAAGAATTATAATTGGAAGGATGATCCGCACAATCATCTAGAAAAATGGACTAAGGTATGGGGGACAGAACCACAGCCAGAATGGGTACACATATTTTGTCATACCTTGGATACAATCCCCATGAACTGGTACCTTGAAACAGAGCCCCACCACGGCACTGTGGAATGGGATGTATTGAAGGAAGGTTTCTTACTGACTTTCAACTTCGAGGACGGATTTGCAAGCATCGACGAAGCGCTTCAATAGATCAAAGTGGTTATCTTTAAAACACTGAAGGAACCTATGGGATGGACCTAACCAGATTGGAGTACACAGCTGTGCCACGCCTTGGAATGCTATAATGTTACCACAGAAGAGGAGGAAGAAGACCTGAGGAATATCAATATTCCGAAGAAAGAAGGGCATCGTGAAGTTGAAGGCCCACAAGTAGAAAACACAGACATCTCTGCGCCTTTGAAAATAAGGCAAGTAAACATTGGCATTGAAGAAGAACCAAAGTTCATGAAGATTGGAGATTATTGCGACAATGTTATAGTAGATAAAGTTTCTGAATTACTTCGTGAATACCAAGATCTCTTCCCCACTAAGTTTTCAGATTTAAAGGGAATAATTGGTAATTTGGGAGTTATGAAGATCACATTGAAGCCAGACGTGAAGCTTGTTAAACAAAGGCCTTATCACCTTAATCCTAAGTATAAGGAGAAGGTTCGCCAAGAGCTGGATAAAATGCTAAGGCGGGATATAGAACTGTTGAAGAATCTGATTGGGTGAGCCCAATGGTGGTCCAAGAGAAGAAACAAAAGGGCGAAATAAGGATTTGCGTAGATCTGCAAAAGCTTAATGATGCTTGTGTTCATGATCCATTTCTGACGACGTTTACAGATGAAGTGTTAGACAATGTCAGAGGGCTGAAGGCCTATTCCTTTACTAACGGGTTTTCCAAGTATCATCAAACGAAGATTGCCCCAGAGGATAGAAGAAAAACCACCTTTGTGACAGAGTGGGGTTGATTTCAGTACATTGTTATGCCATTTGGATTAAAGAACGCATCTGTAATATTTTCCAGTGTGGTAATAGCAATGTTCAAATAATTCATTCATAAGTTCTTGGAAGTTTACTTTGATCACTAGACGATGTTTGTCTTGGTGAAGCGCCATGTAGAAAGTCTATGCCTTATGTTGGATACATGTCGAAGATACCAGATAATGTTGAATTTGAAAAAATGTATATTCTGTGTTCCTTTTATAATCTTGTTGTGTCATGTTGTGTGAAATCAAGGATTGATGGTTGACCCTGCAAATATTGCGGTGATTGTGAACTTGGAGGTCCCTAGGAACGCCAAGCAGCTGCACGCAATGCTAGGTCACACAGGATACTATAGAAAATTCATCAAAGCTTATGCTTTAATTATCACGCCCATGGAAAGGCTGCTAAAGAAGGATGCGACATTCTATTGGGATGAAGAATGTCAACACAACTTAAATGTGTTGAAAGAAATGATGGTAACTACGCCAATATTGGTATTTCTCGATTGGAAAAAGGAGTTGCATGTGCATGTGGATGCCTCTTACATTGCACTGGGTGCAATGCTAAGGTAGGCAGGCGAAGGAGAAATGGACCACCCTATAGCCTTTGCAACTAGGAAGTTATCCAAGGCTGAGAAGAATTATTCAACAATAGAGCACGAAGGGTTGGCCATGGTCTACGTGCTGCAAAAATTCAGACATTATTTGTTTGGAGGACATTTCAAGATGTATACAGATCATTCTGCCTTAAAATACCTGCTCAACAAACCTGTGTTGGGGGGGAATATTTGCAGATGGTTGTTATTATTTGAGGAGTATGACTTTGAAGTCATCGTGAATTCGAGGAGGTTGAATGCTACACCTAACCATCTGTCACGAATTGAAATAGGCAAAGAACCCAGTAATTTGGAAGAAGGGTTTACGATGCGCACCTCTTTGCGGTATGTGTAGCTGATAACCATTTTTCTAATATTATTCACTTCTTAACTATAGGGATGGCGCTTGAAGGATATACAAGTTAGCATAATAAAGAATTAGTAGTGTGTACAGCCGATTTTTTGGTCATTACGGGACTTCTGTACAAAATGGGTGTAGATGAAATATTGTGGAGATATGTGTCGGACCTTGAGCGTGATAGTATTATTTCCGAAGCTCAAGGGGGAGCTATGGGAGGCCATTATCCCGGAAAACTAACCACGCAGAAGAATTTGCATGCAGATTTATGGTAGCTGTTGAAATATGGCAACAAGAATATTCCAATTTAATTTGTCCTTGAATTAAATTGTGAATTAAAATCGAATTTAGTCTTAACGGCTACTTGGAAATAATTAATTTATTTATTTTAAATTAATTAGTTGGATAAATTCAAGTTAGAAGTCTTTCTGAAGTCATGCAAGAGTTATCCCTTAAATTAAAGAGATACGATTGAGTTATATTTGAGTTGTAATTAGTTAAATCAATTTACTGAGCTAATTCTAGTTAAATTAGTTCCAAACTGTTTGAGGAACTAATAGTGAGTTAATAGTCAGTTGATGCATTAATGCACTCAACTAGTGCTACTCCAATTAACTGAAGATTCCCTCATCAGAAACTCATGCATGTCTATTCTAAGAAAGACCCAGTTGAGATTAATGTTCAAGGACAGTGTACTATCAGCTACATGTGTTTTCTCATGGAGAAAACTCATCCATGTCGTCAAGGATTCATCCTTGAGGATTGCGCAGTTTTGAAGGATTGGTTTTCCACTTGGTAATAGGCAAATCATCCACAAGGAACAACACAAGGAAATAGGATCTTGGAGGGCAGAGAGGAAGGCTAGAGAGAAACCAAGATTGCCTGTGAGCATATGTGAGGATTGTACTGAGAGTTGGATAGCTATGAGAGCTAAGGCTTTGTATAATTCCTATGTATTTCCACCATGTATGATAATACAATAGTGTGGGGTTTTTAGCTAAGGATTTCCCCAAAGTATTTTCATGTGTATTGTGCCATTGATTCTTCTTCTTCTAGTTATATTTTTCAACTCAATCTTTAAGCTTCTGCAAATTGATAGTAGAAGTAGGTTATAGTATTCTTCTTTGATTTATATTGCATTCATCAGGTTATCCTATCAGATATTTTCTACATGGTATCAGAGCTATGAACAGTATACTGAGAAGAGAATCCAAAGTTTAAAGTTCAGGGTTGCAGGTGCAAATCGAATTCATATCATACTTCAAGGTTGGCCAATGGCGTTCTATGGCTTGAGGCTCGAGTATGCCTTGGAAGGTAGCTCGAATTACATAGCATGGAAAGATAGAATGGAGGTTTTATAAGAAGACAATGCTTGAAGGAATTCATTGATCAAGAAATCCAAAGCTAGCTTCAACTAATGCACAAGAGTTGGCTGAGTGGAAGAAGTGTGTGGTGAAGGTGAGACAGATCATCCTTGAGGGAGTTCAAGACCATATTGTCTCGAGTCTCCATGGGAAGGATACTCCATTTTCATTGTGGAAGACATTGAAGGACCTCTACCAGAACAGTAGCGACCAGAGGAAATTGGCACTCAAGGATAAGCTTCGAAGAATCAAGATGGAGGAGGGTGACAGTAGTTCCACATATCTGAACAAGCTCCCCCTACAGAGATGAGCTTGGCAGTGTGGGAATAAATATTGTTGATGATGATATGGTGAGCCTCGCTCTCCTTGGCCTTCCAAAGAGTTGGAATAGCTACCAGGACTCTGTAAATGGAAGGAAGAAACTGTTGGATTGGGAATGACTGTGGTCGGATCTTATGCAGGAGGAGATTAAGAGGAGCACACGAGATGGTTCATCATCCAAGAATGATGATGAAGAAAATCAGGCCTTAGAAAGTAAGGCAAGGAAAGTGAAGGGGAAGGCTTCACATTTCAAATAGAATTCTTCTCATGGAGGGAAGAAGGGTGACATGTCTAAAGTAATATGCTTTAATTTTCACAAGATGGGACATTATGTGACTGGTTTCCCATCAAAGAAGTCCAAGAAGGGATCCTCGGAAGGATTGGAAGGTGAGGCATCAGCCTCTCAGTTCGAAATGGACTTTACCCTCATCGCATGCATGGTGTCATCGATGATGGGTTGTGTCTAGTATCTTAATTGTGGAGCCTCATTCCACATGACTGGTGATAATAATTTATTCAGTGCCTTGGGGAGAAAGACCTCAAGATGCGCATAGAGATGGGTGATGATGGAAGGTATAGTGTTTCAAGAGTGGGCACGGTTGCTTTTCAGAGGGAGCATGGAGCTCCTCTAACCTTAACAGATGTGATGTATGAGTCTAGACTGAAGAAGAACTTGGTATCAGTCGTGATGTTCGAGGAAAAAGGATATGATGTTGTCTTTAGTAAAGGAAAGGCATTCCTAGGACACATAGACACAAGTCAGACCAAGAGGATAGGGATTCGGGTGAAGAATCTCTATAAAATAGAGGTAGATGATTGTATAGCATTGAGTACGAAAGCAGAATTGGTGCAAATCCAAGACATTGGCGAGTTGCGGCACAGGCGGTTGGGCCATTTACATCATGAGGCTTTGAAGATAATGCAGCAGATATCTACAGGACTTCCCAAAGGTAAACTTGAGCAATTTGACACATGCAAAGGATGTACCTTGGGAAATTACACCAAGTCTTCCTTTCATGATCGAGACAGTCGAGCAGAGGCTATCATAGAGAGAGTTCATACTGATTTGTGTGGACCATTCTCGACGGAATCCACATCGAAGCAAAGGTATTATGTGATTTTCATTGATGACTATTCTCGTAAATGCTGGATTTATTTCATGCAGAAGAAGGACCAAACTTTCACAAATTTTTGTGAGTTCAAAGCTTTGGTCAAGAAAGATTCAGGGAAGAAGATCAAGGCCTTAAGAAGTGACAATGGTGGAGAATATTTCTCTCAAGAGTTTAAGGACTTCTATGCAGCGGAAGGAAATTAAATGAGAGTTGACGACACCTCATAACCCACAGGAGAATGAGGGGTGGCAGAGAGGAAGAACATACTATTGTAGGGGCAGCACGGGCAATGTTGCATGACCAAGGCCTACCACTTCACTTGTGGGTTGAGGCATGCAACACAGTGGCCTATTTGCAGAATAGAAGCCCACATCGCATACTTGGGATGAAGACACTAGAGGAAGCTTTCTCCCGTAAGAGACTAGATGTGGGTCACTTCAGGATCTTTGGCTCATCGATATATTTCCATGTGAAAAAGGATGCACAAAAGAAGCTTGAGCCGACAGAAGAGTTGGGGATATCTGTGGGCTACACTAATACACCTCACAACTATCGGGTGTACTTGCCTACTAGTTAGAGGACAGTGGTTCGTAGAGATCTCAAGTTTGATGAGCAAAAGGCCATGCGAGTTTCCTTTGAGAGGGATCTCCAACTATAGGCTATAGAGGAACAATTGGTTCCTAAGGAGGAGGAGCCTCAGACGGATGCGGAGCAACACAATGCAAAGGTTCCAGGAGTGGAGACATCACTCAAGCAAATCCTTCCAGATATGGATGGAAGCGCACAAGAGAAGGTGACAGATTGTTGGAGGATGCGAGAGAGAATGTGGGAGCACCATCTTCTCAGCGCAGACAAAGGAGGTCACCTGGGAGGTACACTGGATACATGGCCCTCACTGGGGAATGTGTTGAGACCAAGCCATCTTCCTTTGAGGAAGCAATGCAGCAGCCGATTTGGGTTGATGCTATGGTGGAGGAGTATGACTCCATAGTTCGTAACAGTGTTTGGACATGATTCTGAGATCGAAGAACAAGTCAGTTGTGAGTTCCCATTGGCTTTACAAGGTAAAGTAAGCTGCTAATGGTAGTGTGGAGAAGCATAAGGCAAGATTTGTTGCCGTGGATTTTCACATGTCGAGGGGATTGACTATGATGAGACTTTTTATCCTATCGTAGGGTACTCATCTATCAGATCTATGTTGGCACTATCAGCACAGATGGGTTGGAAGATCCATCAAATGGATGTGAAGACTGCATTCTCAATGGCCAAATTGAGGAAGAGGTGTACATAGAGTAGCCAGAAGGTTTTGAGACCTTCGATCGTGAGTCACATTTGTGCTGACTCAAGAGAGAATTGTACAGTTGGAGCAAGCACTCTTGCTTGGTACAACAGGATAGACAACTACTTCACTGGGTTGGGCTTCACAAAGAGTGAAGTGGATGCAAACCTGTACCACATCGTGGTGAAAGGTAAGTTGTTGATCATTGTACTTTATGTTGATGATCTCATATTGATTGGTGATGATCAGTTGATCATGTCTTGAAAGGAGGACCTTGCAAGAGAATTCGAGATGAAAGACATGGGTCTCATGCATTACTTCCTTGGCATGGAAGTGTGGCAAAAGGAAGGGGAGTTGTTTGTGTCTCAGGGAAAGTATGCCAATGAGATACTCAAGAGATTCCACATGGAGAAATGCAAGCCATGCAGATTCCTCTTGCAGGTGACTGAAAGAAGGAGGTTACTACTTCAAGAGAAGTGGTAGAGGCTACTGCGTACATGCATATTGTGGGTTCACTAATGTACTTAGTGAACACACACTAGATTTATGTTATGCGGTGAACCTTCTGAGTCAAGCGATGGTTCAGCCTACCAAGATGTTTTGGAAGGTGGAAAAGCATGTATTGAGATACCTTAGAGGCACATCTCAGTATGGATTATGGTACAAAAGGACAGAGGGAGCGAAGCTACAGGGCTTCACTGATGCAGATTGGGCAGGGAGTCCATCATATTGAAAGAGCACATCAGGAGGGATTTTCAACCTTGGGTCAGTGGCAGTTTCTTGGTATAGTAGGAAACAGAGGTCGATTGCACTCAACTCGGCAGAGGTAGAATACATGGCTGCAAGTCAGGCAGCATGTGAGGCCATATGGATGCAAAAAATCCTATTTGGTTTGTTTGAGAGGATGGATCCAGCTGTGATCTATTGTGATAATCGAAGTTGTATCAAACTCTCTGAGAATCTAGTACTTCATGATAGGTCCAAGCACATCGACATCCGGTATCATCATCTCAGAGACTGGGTAGCGAGGAGGATCATGTTTCTACAGTATATTTTGACAGAGGAGCAAGATGCTGACATTTTGACAAAGGCATTGTCAAAGTGTAAATTCAAGTTCCGTAGAGACAGGATCAGGGTGGTAGATAATCCCTTTCCTATTGAGAGGGAGTGTTGAAATATGGCAACATGAATATTCCAATTTAATTTGTCCTTGAATTAAATTGTGAATTAAAATCAAATTTAGTCTTAACAGCTACTTGGAAATAATTAATTAATTAATTTCAAATTAATTAGTTGGAGAAATTCAAGTTAGAAGTCTTTCTGAAGTCATGCAAGAGTTATCCCTTAAATTAAGGAGATAAGATTGAGTTATATTTGAGTTGTAATTAGTTAACTCAGTTTATTGAGCTAAGTCCAGTTAAATTATTTCTAAATTGTTTGAGGAAATAATAGTGAGTTAACAATCAGTTGATGCCTTAATGCACTCAACCAGTGCTACTCCAGTTAATTGAATATTCCCTCATCAGAAACTCATGCATGTTTATTCTAAGAAAGACCCAGTTGAGATTAATGTTCAAGGACAGTGTACTATCAGTTGCATGTGTTTTCTCATGGAGAAAACACAAGCATGCAGTCAAGGATTCATCCTTTAGGATTGTGCAATTTTGAAGGATTGGTTTTCCACTTGGTAATAGTAAAATCATCCACAAGGAACAACGCAAGGAAATATGAGCTTGGAGGGTTAGAGAGGAAGGTTGGAGAGAAGCCAAGATTGCTGTGAGTCTCTATGAGGATTGTACTGAGAGCTAGCTAGCTGAGAGCTAAGGCTTGTATAATTCCTATGTATTTCCACCATTTATGATAATACAATAGTGCGGGGGTTTTTAGTTGAGCCTTTCCAAAAGTATTTTCATTTGTATTGTACCATTGATTTTCTTCTTCTAGTTATATTGTTCAGCTTGATCTTTAAGCTTCGCAAGTGATAGTAGAAGTAGGTTTG